>PVKP010001745.1:0-137666 GCA_004027715.1 Plecturocebus donacophilus
GTCAGGCTTGGCCGGGGGCGTCTGCCACGACCGAGGCGGCTCTGGCCTTCCACGCCTGAAGGAACGTTCCGGAACGCTTTATATGCTTTATATGGTGCTTGCTTTTTTCCTCTTGCTTCTTTCCAGATTTTTTTTTTTTTTGTCTTTGACTTTTGACAGTTCAGTTACATGATGTCTTCATATAGTGTTATTTGGATTGAAGCCCATCAGAGACCTTCCTGTATCTGGATTATTTACACCTGCCCTCAGGCTTGGAAGCTTTTCCCCTGTTATTTCTTTAAATAAGCTTTCTATCTGTTTATTTTTCTCTTCTCTTTCTTAAACTCCAATGACTAAAATATTTACTTATTCAATACTATCCCATAAATTCTACGAGCTTTCTTCTTTCTTTACTTCTGACTACGTATGTTTAAAAAATCTGTATTATAATTTTTCTTCTGCTTAATCATTTCTGCTGTTGATGCTTTCTATTTGGCATTTTCATGTTTTTCCTTGTCTTATTTAGCTCCAATTTTTGTTTCATATTTTAAAAATATCAATCTTTCCACTGTTTCTTTTCCTGTTCACTTACAATTTTTCTTATTTCAGTGAATTGTTTTTCAGTATTTTGTGGAAGTTTGCTAAGATTCTTTGAAACAGATCTTTAAAATTATTTTTCAGATGCGTCATAATTTTCATTTCTTTAAGATTAATCACTGGTACTATAGGTACTATATATTTTTTATTTGGTGATGCCATGCTGTTCTGATTATTCTTGATCCTTGTGGCTACACATCAATGTCTGCACATGCGGAGAAGTGGATACTTATTGTAATCCTTGCAGACTGACTTTTTCTAGGAATACCCTTCAACAGTAGGCCTGTCCAGTTTCTGAATAGGCTACCTGGTGTGACCCCTTAACCCAGGACCACACTGGTCACCGCAGCACTGAAGGATGCCCTTAGCTAAAGACTTCTGAGGCTGATGCAGGGCTGGGCTGGAATCCCATGGATGTTCAGGCTAGTTTGGATCTGGTGCATGCCTGGAGTCTTTTCAAGGTCTGTCTGCCACTGGGGTTACCTAAGGTGCTGTGATTAGCTGTGGGTGATGTAGACTGAAGACTAAGTCTACTTCACAGGGGCTATGTATTTCTACCTGGGTCCCGGGCATATCTGGAGGCCTACGGTTACCAGCATGGAGTCAGAAGCTGTGAGTATCTGGTTTGCTGAGTTTTACTGGGGTAGGTCCAGCATTTGTTTCCAAGGAAAAGTCCTATGCTCACTTCCTTCTCTTTTTCCAATTCGGGAAGTATCACTATCCTTGCTATGCTACCCAAGGTTGAAGGAAGGGAGACACAGATCATGTAAAAGTATTTTTTCTACCCTTTTCTTAGGATTATGTTATAAACAGGTATTGTGACCATTCATCTGGACTGCTTAGCTCTTATAAAGGTGTTTTTATGTACAGATAGTTGTTCAGACTGATGTTTCTGCAGGGAGAATGATCGCTGGTTGAGTCCGGTCCCACCATCTGGCTCCTTGGGCAATATTTAACCATCATTTTTATCATCATCTGCCTACTAAATCTATCTTTCTGACTTGACTGCAAACACTTAAGGCAGAGGCTCTATGTTATTACTTATGCAATTATAAATTGATGCAGAAGGTACATAAATCTAATAAGAGTAACTTAAATAATTAGTTTTTTCTTTAAGAACTTCTTAAGAATGTAATTATTAATGTTAAGATGCAACATACACGACATTCTGTTACTCAACCTGACAAAAACGAAAAGTAATATTCTTTATAGTATAATTTCTTATTTTTGTTAAAATGTTTCAATGTATCATTTTATTATAATTTTTAATATCATAGTCTACTTATTTATGTAGTTTAGAAAATAACCTGTAGAACTTGTGAAATATTAAGCTGCGACATTCACCAGGACAGTAAAATCAAATCAGTATAATTTGTTTTGGCATTATTTTATGAATAAATATATAGAAAAATTCCAGAGCAAAGAACTCTATTGGTAACTGAATGCCTTGAGGGGCACACACAAAATATGGTTGAAATGCCTTGTACTCACTTTGATATGACCTACGGTTTCTCTGTAACTGCTCTATATAAATATGCTTATCATAGCTAAGTTGTTTTGTCCTGAATTAGAGGTAGCATTACAAAAAGAAAGGAATTTTTAAATTACATATTTATAGTGAGATGGCCACAGTTTCGTTTTAAACAAGGACACATTTATAATATAATAAGATTTATTTTATAAGTATTTTTCTACTCTTTTTTTAGCATCAAGCTTTCCATTCTTTCCAGATCTTCCTCTATTCTTAGTGGATTAAGGAGGAAATAATAGAAATTAGCAATAGAAAACTTTGAAGGGCTATTAAGAAGTGTTACACTGAAACAGAGGTAATAACAATCTGATGGTCACATGAAAGGTTATTTACTGATGTTTACAAACATTATAGGGACTTATTTACTCCATGATATGTTGATCTCTAACTCTTTGGAATAACAATATAATTTTTCAAGCAACATTATAGTTTAGTTTGGGGGCGTGGTACATATTTTCTTAGCCTCCTTCTATTGTGTAACTCACAGTGATTAGAAAGTTTCTCAAAATCTGATCCACTGAATTCTCGCATCAGAATTCCCTGGGTATGAATGTAAACTTTTGAGTCCTCATAACAATTAAATCATAATTTCTGGGTTTGAATTTCAGAATTCATATTTTCTGCAAGTTTCTTAATAATGAGACATACTGGCTTACCAGCATCTTGGCTGGAGGTTAATAAACACCTGTTTATTTGGCCATTATATTACCATGAACTATGATTCATGAAATTTGATATAGTTATATATCTATGTATATACACACATACAGAGTAAAAACAGTATTTAAGGATTATTTACTAATTATTTAATAATTTTGGTCTAATATGGTCCAATTAATCCAAAATATTAGTAAAATTGTTTTTTCATAGTTTTGCTTTTTTTAAATTTTTAAATTAATATGTATCAAGAGACAAGTGAAACCAAGATTCAACAAATACCTCAGAGATTTCTTTCTACTTTTGGCAAAAGTGAACTAACATGCATGAGAATGAGTCTCCTGCCTGGAATAAACAACAAAAAAGAAGTAAAATATATAAAACAGTTGTATTTCAGATGGTAAGAGTCAATCAACAAAGGAATGTGAGCTCGAGGAGAAGGAATACTTACGAGATAGAACTGCATTCACCCTGATTGTTGTGTTGGGAGAATTTCCAGGACTTTGGGGTGGTAAACCTCAAGTGGAGCCCAAAGTTTGTCTGACCTGAGGAGATGAAGCTGAGTTTAGGGAGAACATGGGGAAAGAGTTAACAGGACAGAATACTGAAGAGAATAGAGCTGTTCATAGAGAGAACTCCAGAGATCTGAAGAAGTTACCTCTCAAATATGCAGCCTGTGATACAACAGAACAACACACGCATGAAATTAAAAGCCGGCAAAAGAATGACATGAAAAGATTAAAGAATGTTAGAGAATGGTGCCCAGTGTTTACACAGGGCCAGCAGTAGTGCCTGTTCTGATCACCTCTACTAGAAAAACTCAATTCACAGAGTGTTGGGTACAGTATTCAAGAAAATCCTGTTTCCTTATCAACTGGGTAACAATTAGCCCTAGACTAAGCACTGGAACCTAAAAAACCTAAAATCAAGACTCAAAAATAACTAACTTATTCCCAAAAAGTATAAAAAAGAACACAACTCAGTAATATTTATAGGAATCACCAAGTGTGCTATCCAAATGGCCTCTGAGGTCACATAGCATTTTTTCCAGTCTATGCTGTGGGTTGAAGCAATAATAAACTTGAATGATAATCAAGGAATTGTTCACACCTGTAATTCCAGCACTTTGGAAGGCCAAGGAGGGTGGATCACTTGAGGTCAGGAGTTCGAGACCAGTCTGGCCAGCATGTGAAACCCCAGCTCTACTAATAATAAAACATTTAGCCAGGTGCGGTGGTGTGTGCCTGGTGTCCCAGCTACTTGGGAGGTTCAGGCATGAGAATTGCTTGAACTGGGAAAAGAGGTTGCAGTGAGCCAAGACTGCACCACTGCACTCCAGCCTGAGTGACAGAGTGAAACTCTGTCTCAAAAGAGAAAAGTAAAGAAAGAAAGAAAAAAACCAGAAAAGCATAGTGTAAAGCTGAAATTGAAGATTGTGATTGTGTATTGATAGAGTGGATACACCCGCATTACAGTGAACACGTGCCATTTAAAGGTGTGGTGGAATCATGAAGCAAGTGAAGATTCATCATGAAAATGGAAGGGAACTGAGTATTCAATAGGGTACTACCACAAGAATATCAGAAATAAGTAGGATTAAATTTTAAAGTATTTGTGGGATAAAACATCTGCTAACTACAAAGCAGCAAATTCATTGACAATTTTGCTAAGTTAACTGCTGATAGAACGAGTCTGCAAGGGCGATGAAGCCTCACTGTTTTGGTGTTATTGCCCCAGAAAGACAGTGATTATAGTGGGTAAGACAGATCCCACGGGAATTAAGGATGCCAAGGACAGAATAACTGTGCTGCAGTGTGCTGATGCAGCAGGCATGCGTAAGTGTAAACTTGCGGTGACAGGCAAAGCTTTTGTCATCAATGTTTTCAAGAAATGAATTTTCCAGTCTATTATGTTAACCAAAGGCCATGGACCAGCAGGAACATCTTTCCTGATTGGTTTCACGTTTTATACCAGGAGTTTATACTCACTGAAAGCAAGCTGAGCTGGAAGAATACTGCAAGATTTTGTTATTCCTTGACAACTGATCTGCTCATCTCTAGTTGAAATTCTCATCAAAATAATGTTTATGTTATATACTTTCTCCCAGGTGTGACTTCCTTAATTCAGTCATGTGAAAAAAGTCAATAAAGTGTAAATATGAAAGCGTGCTTTTCTAAACAGCGTGCTAGCAGCAGTGAACAGAACAGTGGAAGTGGGAGCTTTTCAAACAGAGTTTACCATGAAGGAAACCATACATGGTGTTGCCCATCCTTGGAACGCAGTGACTAAAGGCACAGTTGTACTTGCCTGGCACAGTCTCGGGCCAGCAAGTATGTTCAGTGTTGACGATGAACAAGATTGTGACGTGGAAGAATTCTGTATGTCAAGTGCGAACAAAATTGTGTCTGATCTCCTTACATATTTAAACATTTACCTTCAGAGTCTGTCAGTACGCTGACAAGTAAGAAGTGAATATTGAAGAAGTTTTTAACATCAGTAATAAGGCTCCAGTTGTTCATTCTTTGAATGATGGTGAAATAGCTAAATTGACAATGAATCGAGATGATCATAATAGTGACAACGAAGACGATGTGATTAACACTGCACAAAAAGAATCTACAGATAATGTGGTAAAAAGGTGTGATGGGCTTATTAAAGGAGGAAAAAAATGTAGTTAATGAGCAGATGACTCTGGGGGCACCATTTAGAAAGCCATCCACCAGAAACTCTCCTCATTTGCAGAAAACCCACTTCCTGGTTCCTCAGCTGGTTTGATGTTTCTATTCACCCCCCCGAAAAATAAAATAAGTTGCACATAAATCTCCTAATCAAAATACAGCAGCATGGTGGAGACAGGAAGCCTGGCATTGTTTGTTGTTGCTGCTGTATAACAACAGAGGTAAGTATTCTGGTGATGTTACTATGCTGTTTTGTTACTCAGAACACATGAGCTTTCACTGTATTAATTGTATGTCCCATTTTTCTGCTATGTATTTATGTATGAATAAGCCAAAGAAAATGATGGCTTATCAGTAGTGTATACCTTTAGAGACAGGAATGCTGGTGATGTCAAACAAGAAGATTGTCCACATGGGTGGCTGAGACAGCAATAGTGACTGGGGTTTCTGGTGGTTTAATGTATATAAACTGGTTGGTGCACAAATTAATTAGAAATATTGTATAAAATTATCATCTGTAAGCTATGTATATTAGGTGTCTATAAAACATAAATGGTTTTGTGTTTACACTTATGTCCCATCCCTAAAGTATCTCATTGTGAGTATGCAAATATTCCAAAATATGAAATAATCTGAAATCTAAAACATTTCTGGTTCCTAGAATTTTTAGATAAGGTTTACTCAATCGGTACCACTTACCATGTTACAAATTGATAGTTAAGTGTCTCTTTATTCAAAACTGAGTTTCTAACGTAAGATAGAACACACATTTATTATTGCATATGATTTGAAACTGAATGTTTACTGTCAGTTTTGAAGCTTAAAGCTTTATGTCAAAATGTTTATTATTATTGCAAATGATTTATATAGCCTGTCCATTATTCCTATATTATTAAAATTTTAGTTGACTTGATCAATATTAAAAAAGACATAAATATTAAAAAATTAGAAATTCTTAAATTGGAGTTATCACTGCTTACCCAGTATTTGGTTAATACTTTTTCTTAACCACAGGAGATAAAAATAGACAGTCAATGTGTATAATAAAAATTAAACTAGGAAGAAGAAAATAATATAAATATTCTAAAATTATTGCACTAGGTATAGATGCAAATTTTCCATATATATATATATATATATGTGTGTACATATATATATATGTGTAATTTTTTTCCTCAATAGGGCTATCAAAGAAAAAAAAAATCTTCTATGTTTCACAATTTTGTGGCCCCCTCCTGAATGTTGTTTCATAATTTCTTATATTCTAAAATAAACACATTTTACTATTTTTAAAAGGAAAATCATGCTTTAAAATACATATTCAATGCAAAGCAATGCAAGGTAGAAGATTATATTTGGAACTTCTGGTTTAAGAATGTGAATATTCCAAGAAAATTAGAACTATGATACTTTCTGTGGAAAATCTGTCAATGTAAAAATGATAAATGATGTCACATTTTAAATTTTGTTTTCTCCTAAGGTTTTAATTAGCGTACAACAAAATGCCTAACAATGAAAATTTCCAAATATTTTATTAAAATGATTGAATTTAATTTGCCTAGGGAAAACTCAAGACACTAACCAGCATTTGTTGATTGAAATTGTTTTTGTAATCATGCTGAAAACCTTAAGTAACTGCATTTTTTCCTGAGCATATGGGCATACTTGTTTAATTTGGGATAAAAGATACATCATTGGCAAATATACTCATACTTACTTTACCATATTTTGTAGATTTTGGTTATAATAGATTCAGTGTCTTTTATATCTTCCATATATCTAAAACAGTGAGCTAGGTTTTTAAAATATTGACTTATCAGAAGATATATATTTTCCCTGAATTTTTAACTTTTAATACAGACATTTATCTCCTTTCTAATCAATATATCTATTACTCTACCAACATGGAGAATTTAATTTCCCTTCATTTTAATGGGCAATGGAGCAAGTACAATCACTATTTGATGAAAAAATTTAATCAATTTTCTTTTTCATCATGACTTTTCCGGTGTGAGAAACATAACGTTGCTCTGATCTTGGGAGTCCTTATAATAGAACTTTCACATAAAAATAACTTTGTTTTCCTTTTATATAAGACATTACTACAATATAGAAAGGCTAATATCTCTTT
Organism: Plecturocebus donacophilus; assembly: GCA_004027715.1. NCBI lineage: Eukaryota > Metazoa > Chordata > Mammalia > Primates > Pitheciidae > Plecturocebus > Plecturocebus donacophilus. Next base: position 7,574 of record PVKP010001745.1, read on the forward strand.
TAGCAATCTATGGACTACTTCTTTTTACATATGTGAAAAATGAGGTTTACGTAAAACAGTAGGTTCATAGACTATGATTGCAGTTATAATACTGTCCTGCAGACAGTGAAACACCTAGGCTGTGTGCTGCAGCCCGTGGCTTCCAGGCCAGGTGCCTGTGGGTGTGCTGCTGTGCTGAGCACCCCGGGAACTGTAGCACGATGGAAACCATCAGCATATCTAAGCATGTGTGAAGTACAACAGGCACAGTCAAACACAGCAGAAAGGTCAAAAGTGGTCTGCTTGTATAGGGCACTTACTGTGAATTAAGCCTGCAGGACTAGAAGTTGCTCTGATAAGCAGTGAGTGAGTTGAGTTTTGAGGGACGATGAGGGGCTGGGATATTGCTGCACCCTGCCGTAGGTGGGCTTTATAAACGATGCACATGCATGCTGCACTAAATTTATTCAAAAGTTGTCTTTCTTCAATAATACATTAATATGGCTTGCTGTACACTTTTCGTGTCATAACTATTTTATTTTTTGTAATCTTTTTATTCTTCCTTAATAACACTTAGCTTAAAACACAAATACATTGTTCAGCTGTATAAAAATATGTTCTTCCTTTATATGGTTATTCTCTAAGCATTTTTCTATCTTTTTACTTTTTAAACTTTTTGTTAAAATCTAAGACACGAACACACACTTTAGGCATATACGGGTCAAAATCCTCAATTTCACTGTCTTTCACATCCTTGACTTGTCCCACTGGAAGGTCTTCAGGGGTAGTAACAGGCAAGAAACTGTCTTTCCCTGTAAAACGATGCCTGCTAAAGTATCTCCTAAGGATCTGACTGAGGCAGTCTGACCCTTAACTTATTGGCACCACTGGAATATATTCAGCCTGTCATTGATGAACATGTCCTTGTGGAGTTCATCCCTGTATTGCTTTGTGCGACAGATACTTTTGTAAAGTCCTAAAGCCACCTTCAAATACTTCAGGTGGCTACTAAAAATAAACGGAAAGTGTTGCTCAGGGTCATTACTGGAACAGAATAGAAGAATCTAGGTAATTTTAAAGAGTCAGGAGCGTGGAGAACCAGGTGCTACACACTCCAATCAGGAACAAAGTCCAAGTACAACAACAGCATCAGTAGTACAACACTAACACATCTGCAGAACTGGTCTGGTGAGGAAACCACACCTCACTGAATTCTGAGTGCTGTGCTTTGATGTACTCCAAGTTGGGGCTGGAACCCATCCTGGGCTATTTCTTGCTAGCATGGAAGTAGTAAGAGCTCCACTGTGTGTATTATTTTCATCAAAGGCTCCAGAACAAAGGAAACCCATATGAATCATGTCTCCTGGAGTTGTCAAAAGTGAGGTCCTCACTAACTCCAAAATTAGTCTTTGGTCTGATTGTCAGAGTCCAGACCTCTGACTTGAACCCTTTAGCTGTAAGGGCTGAAGGGGCACATGTGGCATTTTCTTATCCTTATAATGAGACAGATCTAAAACTGAGATTATCACAGTGTAGACAGAGGTGGGTCCATATGTTATTTCTGGAATTCTTTGAAATGATATATGGGCCCACCTCTGTCTATATATTTATTATATAACAATAAGTAAATAAAAAGTTACAAAATCCAACATCCATTAATGATTTTAAAAATTGCCAGCAAATTTTGAATAAAAGGAAGCATATATATTGAAATATATGTATTTAGGTGCAGACTTTTTCAGTTCTGAATAGGAATGTTTATACACAATATCTTTGTCTAGACATGACTTTACAAGAAAGATAATTGTCTTTCAAAATTAAGTATAATATCGGCTGTAGGCTTTTGAAGTTTTCCTTTCTCAAGTTTCCTTTTATTCAAAATTTGCTGGTAATTTTAAAAATCATGAATGGATGTTAAATTTTGTAACTTTTTCTTTACTTATTGTTATAATTGTATTTTTCTTCTTTACTCTGCAAATATGATGGATTGCATTAATTGATTTTCAAATGTTGAACTGGCTTTGTATCTCTATTGTAACACCTCTTTATTGTAAAGTGTTATGGTTGTTATATGTTATTTCAATTGACTAGTGTTTTGCTAATGATGCTTACATCTATGTGAGTGGTACTGGTCTTTTTAAAATCTCTGCCTTGTGCATCCGGACTTGCTGGTCTTATAGAGATGAAAAGTGTTGCTTTCTTTTAAATTTTCTGGAAGACATTGTTAAGAACTGGCATTAATTCTTTAAATCCTTGGCATAATTCACAATTAAGACCATTTAGGTCTGATATTTTCTTTTTTAAAAATATCTTAGCTACTAATTTAATACTCATTATATTATCTATTCATTCTTGGGGGAGTTTTGGTAGTTTATGTCTTTCGAGAAACTGATCCATTTCATATAAGTTGTTAAATTTTGTCCATAGAGTTTTGTTGCAATAATCCCTCATTATCCTCATATTATTTATAAAGTCAGTTGTGATCATCTCTTTTCTTCTAATAACAGTAATTTGTGCCTTCTCTTTTATTTATTGTTCAAAGTAACTGAAAGTGTAATCGATTTTGTTTATTCTTTTTTGGGTAAAATAACTAGCTTCTAGTTTCACAAATTTGCAGCTTCAAGTTTCACAAATTTTCTGTACTTTTATATATTCTCAATTTCATTAATTTATAATTGTATCTTTTTCTTTTTTCTGTTTACTTTGAATTTGGTCTCCTGATAGTTTTGTTTTTGTTTTCTCGTTTCAGGAGGTGGAAGCTTATATTACAAACAAGAATGTCAATCTTTTGTAACATGAGGAAATAATGCTGTAAATTTTCCTCTAATCTTACTTTAAGTATATTTCTCATAATTCGATATGTTTAATTTTCACTTTCATTTAGCTTAAAATATTTTCTATTTTCCCTTGAGACTTCTGCTTTAATCCATGGATTATTTAGTACAGCATTAATTGCTTTTTAAAATAGTTTTGGATTTATCAAACATATCAAACACCCTTCTATTTATTTTATGGTTAGTTTTATTTTCATCAGAGAACATAGTTTGAGTAATTTACATTCTTTTAAATTTAATAAGATTTGTTTTGTGACCTAGAATGTGATCTATCTTGGAAGATGAAAGCATTGCTAAATCATGCAGATCGATTCTTTGTTGTGTAATTGTTCTGTGCACTGGAGGATGTCTAGCATCTGGGTCTTCTGTCCCCTAAATGCCAGTATTTATCATAATCATTTTGCAAGCAAATTTATGTCAGAAATTTTTAAATGTCTTTGGGGGCAGTGATGCCTCTTGTGAGAAATGACTGGTTAAAACAAACATAAATATTAAACTTGTTTAATAAACTCAGTATTTTAATATTAGGTATTTTAGATTTCCTTGGTCTCAATCCCTTTCAACTGCTGTAAAATATAATAATTTAATTACTTGACTTTTGCCTCTTTGAATAAATTAATGAAAACAAATAAATTTAGAATATAATTTTTTATCAGTAAATTGGTGTTTTATTTTAGTTTTCTTTTCTCTCTCTTTCTCTCTGAGTGTATGTGTGTGTGTGTCCGTGTGTGTATACACACAAGTACATATTAACTATTATCAGTATTGGAGATTTTGAATTTCCTTATATCATACCCATATATATTTGCATAATGAATAACAATTGAACAAACATTACTGCAAAATCCCTCTCCTCCATATTCCTAACTTTTATTGTGGTAAAACTGATATGAGTTCATTTAAAAAATTCCTTTAACTTTTGTCTAAAGGAATGTGGCTTGAGCGACACTCTTGATTGGTAGTGGTGGGCAAACTGTGAGCCATTTGTTAATCACTTAATAATGACAGCTTACGGGTAGCAATTTAGACCAGCTGCACTGGGCTGTCTGGACCCATCATTATTTCTTCTCTGTGAAATAAGCTGTCATTATGGTTCACACAAACATATTTCTGTCTTTTCATAATTAGAACAGTTCACCTGGGAGAACTAATGAAGGAGAAAGCTACTGTATAAAAATTCTGCTTTGCAGAAAGAATAGCTTAACAGAAATAACAACCGATTTAGAAGCAAAATATTTCTCCTATTTTTCATTTAAGCAAACAGTGTTGCTGTGTGCTTTACCGGTGCTGATGACAATTACTTCAAAAGTCACAAACAGTTCATTCCTCAGGAGAGATCAATACGACTTCACAAAGTAGTATATCAATTTTGCACTGATAAAAGTGATAAAAATTGATGTATAATAGCTAATGGAGTTTTTCTTTTTACTTTCTCATGTTTTAAACTACATGAGAGTGTGTGGACAGGGATCTTGTTGAGTATTTAAATTATTTTAAAAACAAGTTAAACTGAACTGCATAATTTCCCTCAAGTTCTCTAGAAACTCAAACAAAATGAGTCAACATGTAATACATTATTGTACTTCAATAAATATCAGCACATTTCACAAAAACAATTAGTATGAATAGTTTTACTACTACTAGAACACAGCTTATTGAGGAATTGCTTTGTGGTAGATACTATGCCACATTATCAAATAAAATCTATTTTAATCTTTGCAATAAAATATAGATTGGTGCTCTATCCAGCACAAACAAGACCTAGAAATTGAAACTGAATCTGACTGTTTTAATAGTTTCCATTCTCAAATAACTCCATTCTACCCCTAAAGAGTAGAAATTAGTGTAGCTTAGGAGACTGAATGAAGAGAGTGTCCCACGAAGTAATAATAAAATGAAGAAAGTAAGGGCATGAATTCTTTACTGATCCATAAGGAGATTTACACATGGCTAAAGGTTAAAATTCAAAGACCAGTTACTAAGAATAAGGCTACGAAGACATTCAGGGAGGGATTTCCCAACAGTGTTGAGCAGTCTGAGCTTAACCCCGAGAGCACCACAGAATCACTGAATTGTCAGCAGATAAATAATCTCTATTTTGCTCATGAAACACTGCTTAGTTTATATAGTCACTGCACTGTAGGGATTTAAGAATGAAAACAGAAGGAGTATTTGTGAAGTTAATTCTGTATTAAAATTGCTAGATAGCAAGTCTTGGCTTTGGGTGTCGGGGGATAGACTTAGATCATAGAATCAAAAACATCTATTTTAAAGTAGTATTTAAGAATAACACCATAGTTTCTGGATAGGAGATTGGTTAATACTTTTTTAAATTGCTTGGTAAGGTCTTAAGCAATTAGAAAAAAAAACAAAGGGCCCAGATAGTTTAAATGATGTTAACCAAGTAGAAATTTTCTATTTCTGTAGAGGAGCAGAAAACTCAGGCTCAAGATCAAAAAATTAAAAAATAGAAAAAGGAGTTGCACTGGCATGGGATGCAGGAAGGGAAATCTGAAAAGAACATCAGTTTCAAGGCCATGAAGACTGGAATTTATCTAAAATTGTAGTTGTCCTATGGTGACAGAGAATACCCCTGTTCCTGAAATAAGGTTTTAAACTGAGTAACAACACCTACCTACTGCTGGAGAAGGAGCAAAGGCTTGAAAACAGACTCTATCTGTATTAAAAGTGAGCAATAAATAGTGCAAGTTAAGAAGCCGCAGTTAACTGCGAGGAAACCTTTAGCAGCCCCCACTCTGAACTCAAGGCAGGAGGAGATAACTATCAGAGGAGCTGGAATCATGGGCTTCACTGGAGAAAATTATAGCAACAACAAATTACAAACTCAGTCTAACTTCATCTTTTAATTTCCAACTACATTGACTCCAACTTTCACCTTAACAACGTCACAGAAACTGCCATATCCAGATATAAAGGTCATTTACCCAATATGGAGGTATAATATAAAGTATGATAAACTAATGTATTAGAAACACTAGTACAGCCACTAAAATGATATACCTGTTAAGCATGAAAAAATAAATAGGCATTTATAATACATGCTTACAAATATGTGAGTGGTATAGGACTAAATCTCTTTGTGTTGAAGAAATAGTTCACAACTCATACATTTTACAAAATTGCTCTGTATGTGGAAGATCCTGAATTAGAATTTTAAAGTTTTTCTCTAAATCAGATTTTAAGGACTCAACTCAGTGTCCTCTATTGATAAATTCAAAATATGTTTATTAAAATTATTACATTTATTACATATATACAATATTAATAACATTCTATGTATTGTCATATATTTATTTAATAATATATAACAATAACTATACATATAAATTCAGTCATGTTCATTATTAAATTATGTTTTGTTTGATTAATTAATTTGGTTAATGTTATGGGCTCAGGTTTGAAAATGACTACTAAAATTTTTTTTTGTAGTTCAGTAAATACAACTAACAAAGATTAACAAAAAGGGAAATCATATAACACACATATATGTAAAAATAATCTTCATATTTGCTGAACAATCATTCTAACTCTTCCAACTAGTTTGAAAACCACAGATCACAGTTATATTCAGTTTTTGCCCTTAAGATAATTTAGTTAAACTTTAAAAGCACATTCTTTTTATTAATGGTAATGAGGCAGACAACCTTTTGGTTAGACAGCTTGAGAAAGGTCAAAAAGGCTAGCCTGTATGGAAATCAAATTTTGAAATTGAATTCAGACAACACAAAAAAAGAGTAGTTGCCCTGTGCCTATATTAGTATATATGGATAGCAAGGTGAGTTTTAAAAAATAATTTAAAGTGGCCTTACTTATTTGCCTTAATAATCTATCTGTTCTTTTCAAATAGGCCATGTTGTAAACATTTCGGCAGCTGAAAATCCATGGAATTCTGTATACTACCAGGTAAACATTGCACAAATTATTCGGTCTGGCTGTCTACTTTGATTTAATTGGAGAGAGAAACTGTATAAACAGTTCAATTTATATTCTTTGAACATGGTATCTCTAAAGACAAAACTGAATAAATTTCATCATTATTCAATAAAAAATTTGTTTATAAGGTCAGTTTCATAGATAACTAAAAATAAATACTAATTATTTTTAATTTTTGTGAAAAGTAAAAGCACTAAAGGGAAATATTAACTCTCATTATGTGTAAACTTTTATCATGGATTATACAATTATATCATTTTCCATTAAGAAATCTCTATTTTAATTCATGGAGCCTGTTTTTTTCTTAAGACAATGGCAAATCCCTTGTATATGTATACTACATTTTCTGTATCCAACTATCTACTGATGGACATTTGTTTCCACATCTTGGCTACTGTGTCCAGTGCTTCAGTGAACATAGGATTGGTGACATCTTTCCAACATCCTGATTTCGATTCTTTAAGATAAGTTCTCCAAAGTGGGACTGCATTGTAAAAGAGTTATAGTTTTATTATTCTGAAGAGCTTCTATACTGTTTTCCACAGTTTCTGTACTACTTAGCATTCCCACAGTGTGCAAAGGGTTCCAATTTCTTCACATTTTCACCAACACTTTCTTTTTTTTTTTGACTTCTATCAGAACTCAAAGCTATCAGAGCATGTGTGAGCTGATATCAGGCTTAAAAAAAGAAGGCAAATCTACAATAAGCTGCAGTACAGATGAGCCTTGAGGAGGGGGAGTTAAGTGAACTAAGCCAGTTACAGGAAGACAAATACTACATGATTTTATTTACACGAAGTATATAAAATAGTCAATTCATAGTGTCAAACAGTGGAATGGTGTTTGCCGTGGACTGACAGGAGAGGAAAGCAGGAGTTGCTAATCAATAGACATAAAGTTTAAGTCAAGCAAGATAAATAAGCTCTAGAGATAGGGTGTATGTCATTGGACCTATATTTAATAATAATGTGAGCAAATATTTTCAACCCTTTTTGGTTGTTTATATTTTGAAGTTAAAATGACTTATTCTCCATCTTTTACCTTTACTTATAAGTGTCGAATTTCTTGTGTTTAAAATGTTAAGATTCTCATTCTCTCAAGGAAACTGTTACTTAAAATTGTATGACTCCTGGTTTCAATTTTAACATTAAGCAAGTCTGAATTAAAATTTAAGGTTTCACAAGGTATAGTTCCACACCACAGAATTTGAACCTTTCTCAGTTATATACCATGTGGGATATCAAAATACACATGTTCTCATTCATTTTTGCTACTTAAAATTTCCCATAGAAGGATTTATTTTATGAACTTTGTATATATATCCAATTAGCATATGCACATATACATAAAATAAGAACAAACTATATTATGGCTACATTTTTCTTGTCCCAGTCTACATTATCTTTATTTTTTAAAGGCCTTGAGTTGTGCAAACACTTACTTGAACTTTCAAAAATAATTTTACTTAGGAAGCAGAAGAAATTTTAAACCATCATAAGAATTTTCTACATGAATAAAATAGTTATTTCTTTTCTTTGTATTTTATTTCATTAGCTTGTGCAGAACAGGTGGTTTTTGGAGCTGAGTAATAAGGCCTATCACTGTGGGATATCCCCTATTTCCCCGGTGAACTGTATGGCACAGCAGAAGCAGCCATAATCACCACTGCAGCATAACCGCATTGGCCTGACAACCACCCCTCCATCCACCACAGTGACCATGGCAAGCCCTGCCCAAGTAGAATCTGAGCTGAGACCCACATAACTCTGCCCCAACCTGATGGTATTTTTCTACCCATCGTGGTAGCCAAACACAAAAGTTATAAACTCTTGGAAACTTTATGGCTCCACCCATTGCCTGAGAAACCAGAATGCCTACCCTGGCCAACACAGGGCAAGTTTATGTTCCCCTACTACTACTGCAGCTGGTACACTCTTGAAAGTGCCACCTCCTGACTTGAAGCCAACCAACTGAGACCATTACAGCAACTGATGACAGAGTAACCCTGCTCCCAGGAAGAAGAAAACACATGTAATATTACTGCCAGCGACATCCTGGCTAACCAGAGATCCCAAATCTGTCCATGTGACAGCTTCACTTCTAGCACAACCAGCACTCAAGAAAGCCAGCACACCAAACATATTTATAACCAAGGATTTTCAAATCTATTTCATTCTTCTGCCACCTCCACCAGAGCAGGTGCTGGTTTCCATGGCTGGGAGACCTGAAGACAGATCACATCACAGGAATCTTTGCAGAAATTCCGCAGCACCACCCCTGGTGGTCTTGCTGGGTGGGTAGACGCCCCCCGTAACAATCGCTGCAGCCTAGCTATCAGGAAGCCCCATCCCTATGGAAAGAGGGAGGGCACCACGTCAAGGAATTACCTTGTGGGGCAAAATAGTCTGAACAGCAGACCCTGAATTCCAGATCTTTCTATGGAAAAAGGCTACCCAAATAAGAAGGAACCAGAAAAGTAATTCTGGTAATACGACAAAACATGGTCTTAAAACACTCCAAAAGTCACATTGGTTCCCCAGCAATGGATCCAAACCATGAAGAAAATGTCTGAATTGCCAGATAAAGCATTCATAAGGTTGATTATTAAGCTACTCATTAGCATACAGAGAAAGGTAAAAGCCAACTTAAAGAAATTTTGAAAACTTTAACAGGATATGAATAGAGAATTCTCCAGTGAAATAGATAGCATAAAGGAAAAACTGGCACCACTTAGAGAAATGCTAAATGCACTGAAAATTTTCAACAATACACTAGAACAAGTAAAACAAAGAACTTTAGAGCTTGAAAAAAAGGCTTTTGAAGTAACCCAGTCAAAGACAAAGAAAAAAATATAAATAAATAAACAAAAGCCTCCAAGAAATTTGGGATTATGTTAAACAGCCAAACCTAAGAATAATTGGTGTTCCTAAGGATGACGATACATCCAAAAGTTTGGAAGACTTATTTGAGGGAATGATTGAGGAAAATTTCCCCGGCCTTGCTAGAGATACAGACATTCAAACACAAGAAGTTCAAAGAGCCCCTGGGAAATTCATCACAAAAAGATCATCACCTAAGCACGTAGTCATCAGATTATCTAAAGTCAAGATGAAGGAAAGACTCTTAAGAGCCGTGAGACAAAGACATCAGGTAACCTATAAAGGGAAACCTATCAGATTAACAACTAATTTTTCAGCAGAAATCTTACAAGCCAGAAAGGATTAGGGTCATATCATTAGCTTCCACAAACAAAGTAACTGTCAGGCAAGAATTCTGCATCCAGCAAAACCAAGCGTCATAAATGAAGGAAAGATAAAATCCTTTTCATACAAACAAATACCAAGAAAATTCAGCACTACTAAGCCAGCACTACAAGAAATACTACAAGGAGTTCTGAACTTGAAATAAAACCACAAAATGCACCAAAATAGAATCTCCGTAAGGCATAAATCTCACAAGGTCTATAAAACAATAACAGAATGAAAAAATAAGGTATTTTGAAAACAACTAGCATGAAAATAGAACAGTAACTCACATTTCAATACTAATGTTGAATTTAAATGGCCTAAATGATCCACTTAAAAGATACAGAATGGCAGAATGGATAAAACTCCACCAATCAAGTATCTGCTTCTTCAATAAACTCACCTAACACATAAGGACTCACATAAACTGAAGATATAGGGATGGAAAAAGATACTCTATGCAAATAGAAACCAAAAGCAACTATTCTTGTATCAGACAAAACAGACTTCGAAGAAACAACAATAAAAAAGACAAACAGGCAGATTATATAATGGTAAAACAACCAGTCCCACAGGAAAATATCACAGTTCCAAATATATATTCACCAAACACCAAAGCTCCAGAGTTTATAAAACAATTACTTAGAGGCATAAGGTATGAGACAGACAGCAACACAATAATAGTGGGGGACTACAGTACTCCACAGACAACACCAGACAGGTCATCAAGACAGAACATCAACAAAGAAACAATGGATTTAAACTATACCTTGGAACAAATGGACTTAACAGATATGTACAGAACATTCCATCTAACATCACAGAATATGCATTCTACTGAACAGCACATAAAACTTTCTCCAAGATAGACAATATGATAGGCCACAAAAAAAGTCTCAGTAAATGTAAAACAATAAAAATTACATTGAGAATTGTCTCAGACCACAGTGGAACAAAACTGCAAATTAATTCCAAAAGGAATATTTGAAACTATACAAATGCATAGAAATTAAATAATATGCTCTTGAATGATCTTTACACACATAGAACACATTAATAAGTTTGGAGCATTTGAGTTTTTATGAAACTTTCTGTTGTACTTTTTAGTGTCTTTTAATATAATAAGCGCTATTGACAGTTCCTTTGGAGCTAGTCGTAGATCTGTGGATTCATTTTCATACTGAAGCAAGAGTGAGAATCTAAGACTAGAAAGATGAAGAGGGAGGCAAAGAAGAAATGTGTTAGAGTTGAGTGACATAATCAAGAGAGGCTGGAGAGACTGTTCTGTGCGTTTAAGTATTTATTTACTCCTTGAAAATTGATTAATATTTTAATGAAAATATCACCATTTTGTTATATATTTCTATTATGGTGGTTTTCTCACGATAATATTTAACCACCTTCCTTATAAAATGTAAGTCCTTATGGTCTTGTCATTTGTTCCAAACAAAGAGAAAAAAAATAACAGCATCTGGAAATACCTGTTTGAAAGAGGGTAATTAGAAAATGTAGCAGTTGATGGTCTGTAGCACTTACAAAACAATTGAAGTGAATTAGTAAAGATCCTTTTTGATTATGGCAGAGGAATTTCCTCGTTTAGCCCATTTGGACTGTCTACTTCTGCTTCCCGAAAGGAAGTCTTTTCACCAATAGCCTCCCCAAATCATGACTGCCTTTCAGGAGAATCTCCCTTTTTCTCTTTTTAAAAATAATTTTAAAATGACAAAAATTGCATACATTTCTGGTGTATAAAATGTTTTTGAATATGTATATATTGTGATATGGCTCAAGCTAATTAACATATTCATTACCTGACATACCTGCTCAGTAAGCTCCATGGCCGTATCTGAGGTGGGGACTGTGACGTATGCCTGTCTTCGTGGTTACATAACCTTTATAACCTATGTCCTGCTAATACATTTTTGAGGGCTGGTATATGTTTTTCAGGATATAGTAATTATAGAATATTTCATGTCAAATTTGCAGTCTCTGTGACAATAAACTTTTCATCAGATGTATAAATTTCTCATTTGTTTCTTGCTGCCATAAACAACTAATGGTGTAGATAAGTCTGAAGACTCTGGTCCTTCACTTACGGGGCTCAGTATTATGCCCACCATCACCACTACCTGACTGATGACTGTTTTGAGACCATCTGAAGCAAAAAACCTCTTAATCTGATCTTTACTACTATGCTGGCTGCTGATCTGTTGTAGAATTTTTATGAAAGTGCTTAAAAAATTCTGCAGCACAATTTCATTAATGATATCAATACAAGCCACTGACTATTATTGTTTTGATTATTGATATAGGCTGTTTTAAAACAGGAAAACTCAGATTGTAGAACTGAGTATAAAGTTCTTAGTGTAGGAAGATGACCTGTAGATAGAGGTCACCAGAACAGACATGTAATTTCTTAGTTTGCAAACTGACTAGTTACAGGATTTTGCAAAAATAGGGTAAAAATAGGGTAAAAGCTAACATGCATCCACATTCTATATGTTCCTATCACTTTCCTTTACGATAAGGTATGTGTGTCTGCTTTCCTTGATAGTGCTGATTACAGTTTTATCAAATTTTTTGCTGTAATGCAAAAAGGGTTATCATTATTTCCACTTGGAATATTGAAATCCTTGATAGCTGATGTGCAACTACTAATTTAATGTCATACATTTGTATTTAAGTATAGATTAATATGTAGAAGACAGAATAATTATGTAAAATACAGTAATTTACTATAACCTGTGTCCACTTATAGAATTTCATCTTAATCATATTAATTAAGGTTAAGTTTGTCTACAAGTGGGGGAAATCGAAGGCCAGATAACATCAATGAAACAAATAAGTTTTAAATTTCTTATTTAAAAGTCCAGAAGTCGACTGTCTAAAACTGGTGGCATAAGTCAATAGAGACTTTAATTATTTTCAGCTTGCTGTTCTGCCATTCCTAGAATATAACTGCCATTTTTTCATGTTTCAGTCTTAATTTTTTGTACCTGCAATTTCTTTAAATAATTTTTACTCTCAAGGACACAAAGTAAAATCATGACATTTTCTTTTTAGTTTTTAATATTGCTAAGTGGAATAGATACAACTTCCTCAAAATCATTGGGTCAGTCTTACCAGATTCCAGAGGGTGGAAAGCCCAGGTGTGGATAGCAGACTCATCCTGTTATGAACGATGACACCTTAAGATCTCAGGATAATATGGAGTAGACAGGCATTATTTGGCTCAAAGAATATCAGGATATATTATTGCTTGCATTCCAGCCAGCAAACCATAGATATCAAGTAATGTCCAGTACAAATTAGTCTCAGAGAGTCTACCTTGCACATGTTTTGCAAATCTTAAAGTATCTTCCCTAGTTTTATTTCCATAGCAACCCCAAATAAGAAATGCCTGAAAAAAAAGTGTCTGATGTCTCCCTTTTCTCGCCTTTTTGTTTTCAGTCTGCCGGATGACTAGTCACCATATTATACCCATCAACAGCTAGGACGGTGGTTCCTCACAACAATGGTATCATCATCTCGACCATGTTGAAAAGCTTAGGTAGCCTTTTGTGTTTAACAATAGGGATCCACAAGTAATGAGGATGATTATTGGGATTGAGTTGACAAGGGCCAAGTGCTCCAAAGAATCATTCATTAATATATGTATATGTATATGCATATGTATATGTATGTACACACATACTTATGTGTATAGCAAAATGGTAAAATATTTTTTATAACGTTTTTACCCTAGATCCTAGATCCTAATTTTATTAAACCTATAAAAACAACATGTTTTGTAGAGCTTTGATATACAGAGATTTCCCGGAATGCAATGATTATTTCCATTAAAAGACATTTGCATTCTGTTTGATTTGAATCTTTACTGAAAGTTGCTTGCAATTTAAAAAAGCATAGCACATTATAAATGACACTATCACTCATTACAGAATGCTAAATAAATCAGTCTGTGTTTTCGGTTGTATCACATGTTGTGATTCTATGCTGAGGTCCAAGTATATAATGTTTTATTTTTTCCAGCATAGCTGTGCCCAGTTGGATATATACAGACCTGCAAATTTGAATGCAATTGTTTTCTTTTATACTATAATATATTAATATATATACAAACAGTGTTTTCACAGTTATTTCCCTAATAAATAACTCTTTATTGCTGGGATTGCCAAAATAGCATCCCAACTTAACTCTTTGTCTCTAGTTCTCCCTGTTCTCCGCACTCAACATCTAAATTTAGGTTAAATTAGATGTACTCTTTTCCCTAAAATCTTTTAATGACTCCACTTGTTTGTAAACATTGTATTCAAATTTATTTCATTATGCAAACTTATATATCTTTTTACAATTTATATGTGATTATATAGGCTATGATCCTGGCTTATAACATGTGGAGCCAAAGTAATCATTAACTATGTTGAAAATTCAATTTTCAAATAGCTTCTATGATGATTTATAAACAATGGGGCATACTTTCTGACAATGTCATCGGTTCCTGAATGTTTTTTTACCTAGGATGTACTAGGATAAAAGTGAGGTCATCTCTTCCATAGTCTTCTTGCTAACTAATTAGTATTTACTTTAAAAGACAGAGATTTTTGAGGGTATTTTCATGCTCTTGTTTTTATAATGAAATATAGCATACATACTAAGGAGAGTGCAAAATATCTGGATGTGTAAAGAATAATGATACAATGAACATACATGTATAGGCTTGTTAGGTTTTAAGCTTACAAGAAGCACATTTTAAAAGTCTTCTATAGGTCCGTCCTAGTCCCAAAAGTATTCCCTGTGCTATATTTAAATCATTATTTACTATTTATAGACTTTCTAATTATGTGTGTATCCTAAAAAAACTTTTTTTCATTTTAGAGTAGTTTTAAAAATAATGTAGTTTATATTTTTCTATCCTATTTCTTTTGTTTAGTATTTCATCATATAAATATGAAACACACCCAATTGTCCCATAAAACTGATGTTTATGGTTTAATTTGGTTAAATGTAGAAACTGACCCTCCCAGTCTTGAAACTTGAGAAAGTTACTTTATTTTGTCTAAATTCCTTTCTCAAGAAACCAACCATCTGGCCTCCCAGATAGTGTCAAGGAACCTAAACTTACTATGTCACCATATCTGGATAATGAGACATCAGACTCCTCATCCATCATGATGGTCTAAGCAACCACTTGCTCGCTATTGACAAACTCCTCTTCCTTTCCCCTCCCTAATTTCTGTGTTCCTGCATGTAGTTACATTTCTTCCCTGCTATGTAAACCCTTGTAGAAAATGAAAACAAAATTTCTTCTTCAAAGCTTTCCTCTTAGTTCAGTATAAATAGTAGGTTCTTTAAAAGTTAATTTACTCTAGACCCTTTGCTAATACTCACGAGTAGCTATTAGTCATAAGAAAGAAATAAATGTATTGTATCCAGCATTCTTAGTTCTTACACTTTAACCTAGATATTTGCCCTGGCATCCCTGGACAAGCCCCGGCAAGTCTTAGATCACAGTTTATTCGCCTTCCTTATTTGGAAATGTTATTGCTTCTTTAAGTCTTTCATAAGTGACTTCCTGTTTTCCTTTATTCTCTCTTGCCTTCAACCTTTTAGGAAATGTTTTGAGTTATCAGTTTAGATTGTGAGGCCCAGCTCCAGCCAATGGACTTTGGTCTTGTGGAGGATTCCTGTTTCCCATCCACTTTTCTTTTCTTTTTTTTTTTTTTTTTTTTGAGATGGAGTTTCACTCTTGTTGCCCAGGCTGGAGTTCAATGGCACGATCTTGGCTTACCACAACCTCGACTTCCCAGGTTCAAGTGATTCTCCTGCCTCAGCCTACCAAATACCTTGGATTACAGGCACCTGCCACCACAACCAGCTAATTTTTTTGTACTTTTATTAGAGACAGGCTTTCATCATATTGGCCAGGCTGGTCTTGAACTCCTGACCTCAGATGATTCATTTGCCTCAGCCTTCCACAGTGCTAGGATTACAGGCATGAGCCACTCTGCCAAGCCCTGTTCCCCTTTATTTTTTCCCTTTCCACCTAATAAAACCTTGTCTTACTCACCCTTCATAGAGTCTGTGAGCTTAAATTTTCATGACCATGGAACAGATTGGAACCTCATCTTTAGCTGAACTGAGGAAAAGTCCTGCAACATTTTTGGCATTCATTGTGGGGACTTGAGAAGCGATGAGTGAAATGGGGACTCCAAACCTATCACTGTGACTTCTAAGCCTTTCATCCTAGGATTTCTTAGGGAAAAGAAAACATGCCCCCCAACCCCATCACTCTCAGGGGCTGGGGAAAAAGCCCTTTTCTTTGTTTTAGGGGAAAGACCAACTAGTGGGGTTCCTTGCTGCTCCTCCTCTCTGGGCCAGGGTTGGAATGCATGACCCAAGGGTCCCGCATAGCCAGCTGTCTGGTTCCCAGCGGCAAGCCTTCACAGCCTTCCTCTTCCCTGGCCAGGCCAAGGGCTTCAGCTTTTTCAAAGAGTAATGAAGCTTTTCCCCTGGTAGAGGAGCCACTTGGATAAGAATAAGAGATTCTTTCCCAGGCATTTTTAAACGTTTTTTCTTTCCCCTTCTCCAACGCATCAGCATTTTTTATTATTATTTTTTTTTCTAGAGGACATTTTTATTAGGCCAGGTCCTACAACTATCACTATTTATATTTTCAGCAAAATTTTGGTTGCAAAATCAAGCCTCCATCTTGTTTTCCGACCTGAGCGTATGGCTGATAACCACTTGGCAAAGCTTTGGTTAGCAATTCTGCCTTGGGGGATGAGCCCTGCTGGCTGGGTATCAGCGTTTTCCTAGCCCTGTCTCTTAAAGGGCCCCACTCAGTGATTGGATTATTTTCTGCCTTTCTGTGTGTGTACTGTGTGTGATGCCTGTAAAAGAGCTCTAATTAATTTGGCCTGAATAAAGACAAGTGCATGGGTCTAATATTTTTTAAGGGAAGTTAAAAGCTGTGGTACCTTTCAGCTCATGCAACTTTAATCTTTGAGAAATAAAAACAGCCCTTAAGACTATTGGTGAAATGCAGGTCAGATAGAAAGTTTGCTAAGTGTTTTGATGTCATAAAATGCTTTTGGGGTTTTGAGGCCTGGGGACATAACTTTAAGAAGGTAAACTTTGGCTGCAGTTAAGCACACAATTAAAGCAACTTACCAAGTTTTACCTTAAAGTTAAAAATTGTTGGAACTTAACTGAAACTACTAGAAATTGATTTATATGCCAGGTGTGTAAAGACAGTAATTTTTTTTTTCTTGGTAAAAAGTTATAAGAAGGCATGGAAATGTAAACTTTGGCCTAAGGTTAAACGATTGTTTTGAATTAATTAGGAAAAAGCTGAAGGTTCAAAGCAGTGGTAGAACAATTGTGAAAATTAATCTTGCAGAAGAGGTTCTCTGTGTGAACATATTGACTAAATTCAAAAAAGAGTATTATGTGGTGTTTTTGTAAATTAACTATTGAAATAAAAGCATAACAAGGTTTTCCTAAGGTACTAATCTATTCTTTGGCAAAATTTGTAGTGGGTTATGAAAGGTTTTTGCTTCTTTAAGATTTCTGAGTAATCATTTTGGCAAAATAAATAACTTATGGTAATTTGGAATTCTATTGCATAATATCAAGTATTTTAAACCTAAAATGTAACAGCCTTCTGAAAATCAAACATGAGTTTCAAAATTGCCATCCCTGGCACCTGTGTTTTGGAATACTTTGGCGGGCCCCCATAGTGTCCAGAAAAGAGAGGTAAACTGGATTACTTGACATTTTTAGGTACATGAGATTGCCAAAATGGTGCTTAATCTTCTTTAGGTTATATCTTGGTAAATAATGTACATATATTTTCCAAAATTGTGTGGAATTTCTAAATTCTAATGTCTGAGTGTATGGTATCAATCATAATTAAGGTTTTTATGTTCAGACATTGTAAACCACAGGGGTAACAAAACTTCTATGTCAACTGTGTTTCTAACTATAACCATTCTGGACATTTTGCTAATCACAAGAAACTGTCTTGTTTTCGTTCTTTTCAAATATGGTTTTTAATGAGCTATAGAACTTTAAGTGGTGCTCTTGAATTTAGGCCTCTGATAACTTTAGAGACTGTAACATTGGAATAAAGAAAAATTTAGAGGACTCATAAAGATCTGAAATGTTCAAGAATATCAAGCAACACAACAGCTAGACAGATGGACTGAACTCAGAAAGCTGAAGAATTTTTTTTTTGAATTTTTCCTTGGAATATTGCTGAGCCTTGTTTTCTTTTTCAGAGTCAAGAAAACTTATTTTGAACTATTTATAGCCTTTAATAATTGAGTAAGTTATTCTCCTGTAAACAAAATTTGGAGCATGTTTATTTCTCTCTGCCTGGTTTCTTTAGAATTTGGAAACTCTATGAGTATTCTTACGACAATACTGTTGTTGCATCAGTGTTATAAGAATCCATTTTTCTTTTGCAACAGTACATAAGTGGAGAAAGTGGTTATTTTACCAAGGCTTTGACTGGAAGTGTATGCTTCCCTTTAAGGAGTCAGTCTTGACTTGCAGAGCTGATAAAACCCCATGGGAGAAACTGGCTTTATACCCTTGCCTTCACAGTCTCTGGACAGGATTCCTGACCCATAGTCAGTAAAGAATGTCACTTTCTAACAGGTCCAGGAGCTCCAAATTTATCTTGATACCTTAAGAGGAGAGAATTACCCAACTCACAGCTATTTTAGGATAAACTCATGGCTGGGCTTGGCTTTAAATGGTCTTATCTGAGATTCCTTGGAGAACAGAGTTCCATTAAAGTAAATTCAAAAGGTCTTTGTAGAAATAATTATTCTTGCTGCACTTTATGCAAATAACTAGGCCAAACATAAGACTAAAGTATGTTTTTGCGAACAACCTGGTCCTACCATGATTTGTTTTTTAACAAAAGTGAGGCCCAGAGAGAGAGAAATTATGTTCCAAAACTTATCCTACATTCATCATTAAATTCGAAACTCACTAGTTGTTTTTAAGTTTTAACCTACATTTTAGACTAACCCTGCTTGTTCCTGTGAACCAACCAGCAACCTCCAGCTACAGTTCAGAAAGAACTCCAGGGATGAGTAATGAATAAATCCCAATCAATATTCTAGTTCTGAGCAATTACCCCTCAAATCCTGCCAGGTGATGGGCATAAATAGAATGCTCATCACTCAGGGGTTTCCTTTCAGGAAAATAAAACCAAGGGAACTAACTAAAGCCAAGCACCAGGAACCCAAATCCTAGCAAGCGTAACTGTAGCCACCAGTTATCTGGGTGTGTCGCGGGACCTCCTTTCCTCTCCTTTTGAGGAGGACTCAGTTCTACATCTGCACCTTAGCATTTGGCTCATGATAAGGAATCCATGCAATGCCCCACAGACACATTTTCGTCCCCAGATTCAATTCCAAACTTGGGTTCAAAGCCCTAGGAAAGAAAACTGGATCTAAGGGATCCAGAGGCCGACGACAACATAGATTAAAAGGCACAGCACGGTGAGCATGGCTGATTCTTGCCATTAAGCCAACCCCAAGCTTCGTGTCTCATAGACAAAAGCCCCGTTAGTATCCGTGGCATAAATGAGGTCTAGGGAACTCCAAGGCTACTGATAGCAGGGAGATACATTTTACATGGGTAAGAGCAATGGATCCCACCCCCAAAACCCCGTTTCATGGGTGCAAGCCACTCTTACACCCAAGGTGGCAAGTGCCAAGGTCGCTGGAATTTGGGGATCCCAAGATGGAACAGGAAAGAGGACACCCTTCCCTTTCTCCTCACATACCCTGGGTATCTGCTAGGAGTAAAAGAGAACCAGGGATGCCTGCCCCCTCTTTCTAGATGGGTAGCTATTTATTTTCAGTGTATTCCTCTTTCAAGTGCATCCTGAACCCCCGGATAGAAATGCCTTCTTTTTCCTTTCTCCTCCCCACTTCTGTCTTCACAGACAGGTGATTGTATCTCTGTACTATGGGGTACTCCCCTCAGGCGCATCTTCCAAACTGGAAAGAGTTAACTTCCCAAACTTTAAACTGGTTGGCTTAGGCTTGGGCTCGGTGCAAGGGAACCCAGAAGCCCAGCGTGCCCGCAAGAGTGAAGTGTCTTTAGCAGTCAGGCCTCTGGCCTCCCTCTCCCTGTGCAGACCTGCAGAAGGCCTCAGGATGTCTGAGCCGGCCCAGCTCTCCCCTGGTGTTGTTTCTATACACCTTTTCTAATAACCCGCTTTGTCTGTTCTTGCCTTCAGGCCGCCAGACTTTTAGTGGTCATGCAGCCAGAGCCTCTGACAATGGCCCCTTCGATGGAAACCCTTAAACAGGTCTCCCAGGGAGCTCTGACTGCTTCCCAAAGCAGCGCCCCTTGTCAATGGCAGCAGCTAAGGCCGGTCTTGTTCTTCTCCTTATTCTAACTGCAGGCAGATGTACAGTTTTAGGGGGTGCGTGGCAGCCCGGTGGGAGGGGTCCCCAGAAACCTCAGCCGGCCTGTGCCCTGGGAACGCACCCTGTGGGCCAGCCTCAGGGTCTGTGCCCTTCGCAGTGGGAAAGAGCCTGTCCCCTCCTGTGTGAAACCTGGAAGTCACGCTGTTGGCATTGAGCCTTCCAGCAGGGACTGGCCTTGGAGAGGCTTCCTTTTCACCCAATAAAGCCCTGTCCTACCCTTCAAACTCTCTGTGAGCCCAAATTTCTGTGACCCTGGGACAGAAAAAACCCCATCTTTAGCTAAACTAAGGAAAATCCTTCAACACAACAACTTCATTTCATATTCTCTTAGACAATCCTTTCGATTCCAATGCTTGCTGTTATAAATAAAAAGATTCTGCGATAAATCATTTGGAAATGTCTACTTGAGACAAGTGCAAGACTTTCTTAGTTATTCAACTGGGAATGCACAAATTGTGTTGAAAAGTTTTAAAAGGAATGATATTCTAACTATTTAGCCACAGTAAGGTCAAGGGCAACGCCCCAGTAGAATAGAAGCCAACAACTTACCACCCTATTAGACTGTAGAACAGAAGACGTATTCATGGATACGAATGTGTTAATAATTATTAATAATTCCTGATGGCTTCCGCATGTTTATATCACCACCAGCAGAAAATGACGGTGAGCTTTGTTCCCTTAGTTGTCAGACTTGGATGTTTTCGTGAGAAAGTAACACATCATGATGTTTTTTTTCTCTGCATTTTCTAAATAATTAATGAGTAATGAAATGTTTTCCTGAATCAATGCTCATTTTGTTTCATGTTTTAATAATTTCCGTGCTTGACTAGGTAGGGTGGCTCATGCCTGTAATCCCAGCACTTTGGGAGATCGAGGTGGACAGATCACGATGTCAAGAGATCAAGACTGTGCTGGCCTGCGTGGTGAAACCCTGTCTTGAATAAAAACACAAAACTGAGCTGGGTGTGCTGGTGTGCACCGTAGTCCCAGCTACTCAGAGCTGAGGCAGCGGAGTCACCTGAAGCTGCCAGGCCGAGGCTGCGAGCCCAGATTGCACCCCTGCACTCCAGCCTGGTGAGAGCGTGAGACTCCGTCCCTACCACAAAAAAAGAACAAAATTCTTGTTCCCTTTCTCTTATTTTCTAATGGGTTATTTGTATTTTTCCTGTGAATCTGGAGGAATTCTACATATTCTTTCCCTTTGAATGTTGGTTGTTGGTGTTCCAGATGCTTTCTCCCAGTGTGTGGCTGTCATACCTGTGTCCTTGATCATGATGAATTATTACTTATAGTGTACTTTATATTTAGGATGTAAATATAATTATCATGTTTCTGCTCTCTGACCCTGAAATTGTGTCCTCCTAAGATTATTTTTAATATGTTATGAATTATCATAGTTCCTTTTTTCTTTATATAGAAAGACAGTTGCTCCGGAAAATCTAGTGAAATTTCATCTACTTTTTCCACTTTTATCTGAAATGTCATCTGTGTCATAAAACAAGTGTACACATCAGAGTAGACATGGTTCTTAGGCTTTATTTTCTGTTCTGTTAATTAACTTTTCTTTTTTGTGCAAATACATAACTCTCTTAATTATGTACTATAATTTTTACTAAATTTTCTAATTTGGTAAGGTAAGTCCTTCCACCAACCCTAACTTTGTTTCCTTAAATTATCATTTTAGCTATTTTTAGTCTCGCATCTTCTTATATGCATTTTAGAATGACAAAACATTTCAATCACAATCCATTTAATTGAAAATCATTACATGTTTATATTAATATGGAAAGACTTAATATGTAAGTTATATCAAGCACACTAGTCCTTAATCAATTATCTGTGATTTCTATAATTCATTTAGATTAATATTTGACCTTTTCTCAAAACTAGAGTGAGATTTAATTTCACTAAAAATTAGTTATTTAAGTATGAATTCACTTAATCAGCATAGGTTAACCAAGGAAATGTGTGGGACATTAGCAAATAAGGGAAAGGGTCAAATTTCTACCCTCTGGATATAGTGGAATATTCTGTCTCCTCTCAAATACTGTATGTGGTGCAAGAAAATTGGACATGTGGCCAGAGTGTGCAGCTATAAAACCATAAATTTCTTATTAGCAATACTTAAGTTTCAAAAAAATAAATATAAATATTCTTCCCCAGCCATAATTGATCATTTCCAACACTGTATTATGTCGTAACCCATTTTGGACATTTGTAGAATACAGAGATCTAGACAACTACCTTAGTTCTTTCACTTAAGACATGGAACATATAATCTAGTCCTATGAAGAACTTAGATTACTTCTTACACATGAAATGCGCCTTCACACTTAATGTGTCTGCTTAAATGTTTCCGTGATCTGGACTGTCTTCCAGTGTTTTGTAATAGCAATCTACTCTCCTTTTGTAAACACCTTCAAACGTATTTTCCTGTTATATTTTCTCTGACTTTTAGAAGTAGACTCAGATTCATTTTTTATTATACTATCCTACTATACTAACACATGTGATTTCATAGTAGCTATTGTTATTTGTCAATGTCTCTATTTCCTTCATTATTCCTGTGTGTGGTATCAGCAGTTAGATAATATTAATACTAGATTACAAATATTTAACACAGTGGCATGGAATACTACGCAGCCATAAAAAACAATGGGTTCATGTCCTTCGTAGGGACATGGATGAACCTGGAAACCATCATTCTCAGCAAACTGACACAAGAACACAAAATCAAACACCGCATGTTCTCACTCATGGGCGGGTGTTGAACAATGAGAACACATGGACACAGGGAGGGGAGTATCACACACTGGGGTCTGTTGAGGGGGAGTAAGGAGGGGGGGGTGAGGAGGTTGGGGGCATAACACGGGGAGAAATGCCAGATGTAGGTGACGGGGTGATGGAGGCAGCAAACCACCTCGCCATGCGTGTGCCTGGCAGCAATCCTGCATGATCTGCACATGTGCCCCAGAAGCTAAAGTACAATTAAAAAAATACATATATATTATCTTGAATTGATTCATTCTTTTCAAACTTTACGTTTGTTTGAAATTAAATATTAACACTGCCATAATGATTATATCTGTTTTGTAAGAAACTATAATTATATATATATTAATTTTTAAATTGTATTATATTTACATGTAATAAACTTTAAATGGCTATTATTCAGTGAAATATTATTTATGCAATTTTATTTAGCTATATAGTACTCTTAAGAATTACATGTGATTAGTGTCTTCTTAGTGTTTCAAATTTTTGCTTTGCCAATTAATCAATGCTTAAAATCTGTTCCATAGTTTAAGATATATTTAAGATATAGTCTACAGTTCTGAATAGAGTAATAAAGTATCTATGCTAGAAGAGAATTTGGAGATTACCTTGATTTATATCTTCATTGTGTAGATAATATTTTATTTTCTATTGGAAGCAAATTCTTATTTTATAAACTGGGGATTTAAACTTTGAGTATGTAGATTATAAATGTTCTAGGCATAGTTTTAAAGCACAGTCATCTTGTTAATACTGAGTCATCCTCTTATATCACAAATAAAAATGGCTCATTGTGAGAGAATATGCAATCAATTTCAAAATGAAACAATCTCTATGAAAATTTTGAATGACTGTTCAAAAGACTGGTTTAATTTTTAAATTAATATTGTGGATTTTGCTTTTAAGATGTGTTATAAACGACTTATAGACAGTACACTTGAAAGTTTTTAATAGTAACTAAAGAAGTTCACTGTAATTTTGAATCATCAAAATTGTACAAAGATGCATATTTTGAACTGATTCCATTTACAAATTAAAGATTAAAAGTTAAAGTAATGAATGTTGCTTTGTTCTAGTTTTCTACAGTTTGCCAAAAACTCATCTTAAATTCTTCTAGATCTCATCTGGAGGTGCTTTTATTAAATACTGTGTTTCATAATATATTTGTTAAATCTAGAGACAGCTTGCTGTCTGGAATTTTATTCTTAATTCTACTATTGATGTGGCCATCTAATTCCTTTGATTTCCACTATTAAAAGAAAGGATATGAATTTGTAAAACAATGTAATATATTGCATCATATGGATAGTCACTCACATTCTGTTTTAGATTTTTTCCAAGTACTTTATCCCATTATTTCTGAAGTTGGATGACATATTTAGAATAGAGAGGTAGAGAAGATTATCATTGATACAAAATCCATGATCATATAAATCGGAGCAATTTCAATATTACCTCATGCAAGTTATATAATATTTAATAGGATATAGAGATAATACATGGACTTATAATTGCTAGGAACTAGTATTCGCTTTTTAAAAATCTAAAATGTCAGTTTAGTCCTTTTTAATTTGACTCCCTCATGTATTTTAATTATTTTTATTTTTAGATAATATATATTCATAAATAGTTGTAAGAAATAACAAAAAGAGATCCTGTATTTATTTACTCAGGTTTCCTCATTAATAACTTTTTGAGACACTTTAGTAGAAGATCATAAACCAGACAACCACAAGGATCCCTCATATTGCTTTTTTATTTATTATTTGTATAAAGTGTAGTTATAAGTGCAATTATATTACCTGGATATATTGCATAGAGGCAAAATCTGTGCTTTTAGTTTAACCATCACTTGATTAGTATACATTGCACACAGTATTTTATCATTAGTCACCCCCCACCCTTCTGAACCTTCAATGCCTATCATTTCATATGCTATGTCCACATGTGCACATTTAGCTCTCATGTATATGTGAGAACATGTTGTATTTGACTTTCTGCTTGAGTTGTTTCAGTTAAGATAATGACTTCCAGTTCCATTCATGTTGCTACAAAATACATGTTTCTATTCTTTTTTATGGCTGTGCAGTATTAAATGGTACATATATACCACATTTTGTTAATTCTGTTGAGGGACACTTAGATTGACTCCAATACTTTGATATTGTAGATAGTAATGTGATAAACATGAGTGTAGTTATCTTTTTGATATAATAATTTCTTTTCTATTGGCTTCATACCCAGTAGTGGAATTGTTGAATTGAAAAGTAATTCTATTTTGAGTTACTTGAGTAGGTTCCACAAGTTGTTTTCAATAGACATTGTTTTAAATTCCATTCCCACCCAAAGTGCATAAGCATTCCCTTTTCTCTGCATCCTGGTGTGTTATTTTTTATCTTTTCTTTTTTTATTTCAATAGCTCTTGGGGTACAAGTGTTTTTTCATTACATGAATTAATTGTAAAGTGGTGAAGTCTGTTAGTTTATCCATCACCTAAGTGGTACATGTTGTATACAATTTGTAGTTTTTTATTCCTCACCCACCTTCTATCCTTCCTGTTCTGAGTTTCCAAAGTTCATTGTACCACTTTGTACAGCTTTGTGCACCCAGAGCTTAGTTATCACTAATAAGTGAGAACATAGGTACTCTGTGTTCTATTCCTGAGTTACTTCACTTAGAATAATAGCCTCCAGCTCCATCCAGATTGCTGCAAAAGACATTATTTAATTATTTTTATGATAGAGTAGTATCCCATGATGTATATGTACCACATTTTTAGCCACTCATTGATTGATGGGCACTTAGGCTGGTTCTTATCTTTGCAATTGTGAATTTTGTTGCTTAATGATAGCCATTGACTGGTGTAAGATGGTATCTCATTGTGGTTTTGACTTGTATTTCTCTTATTATTAGGATGTCAAGTGTTTTCTTTTTTATATCCTTCTTGATCATGTGTATGTCTACTTTTAAAAAATATCTTTTCAGGTCTTTTGCCTACTTTTTAGTGGAGTTTTTTGTATATATTGTTGTTGGTGACTTGTTTGAGTTTCTTGTAAATTCTGAATATCAGTCCCCTATCAGATTCAGTTTGCATATATTTTCTATCATTCTGCAGGTTTTCTGTTTATTCTGTTGATTATATTTTATTTCTGTGCAGAACATTTACATTTTAAGTCCCATTTGTCTATTTTTTTTTTTTTTTTTTTTGCTGCTTGTGCCTTGGATGTCTTATTCATGAATTATTTGCCTAGACTGAAAGAGGAGGCAGTTAGGGTCTCGGACAGAGAGAGGGGGTCTCAGAAGGACAGAGAAGGGCAAAGAAAAAACCACAAGACAGCACCTACGTTGTTTCTGCTGCTAATGGGAAATAATACGGTTAAGACATTTTCCTTGTGTTAGGATGTTGCTCAGAAGGGACTGTCCCCGCTTAGCTAGAGGTGCAATAAATCAGCCTAAATGTCCTTAACTTAATTCAGCTCATTAAAATGTTGTTAACATGACATTAGCAATGTGTTTTTGTCCTTTCCTCAGTGCTCCCCCCATCATGGATTTTGCTTAGTACTCATGGGTAATAAACAAGATGGAGTCACTCTGGCCAAACCTAGGCATATGCAGATGCAGCACCCCTAGGAGGGAACTTTATCTCTCTTATTTGGGCAAAACGCACAGAAGACTTTTTGGCTTCTGTCACATAAAAATCTAGAACTCTGTACCATTTCTGGAAACCTGCTGTCAGGCCCCCTCTCTTTGCTTAGAGCTTTCCTTCTGCTTTGCTCTCTGCTGTCTGTATGCCTTATTCTTCTTGGTCATGAGACAAGAACACAAACCTACCTAAACTGGGGACTAAGCAGCAGATTGTAAGAAGATCAATGTTCAGAAAAGTTTTCTAGGTTTCTTCTAGAATTTTTATAGTTTTAGGTCTTACATTTAAGTCTTTGATCCATCTTGAGTTGATATTTGCATATGATGAATGATAAGGGTCCAGCTACATTTTTCTGCATATGACAATCTAATTTTCTCAGCACCATTTTTTAAAAAAGTTCTTTTCCCAGTGTATGCTTTTGTTGACTTTCTCAAAAATCAGTCATCTGTAGATCTGTGGCTCTATTTCTGTGTCCCCTATTTGGTTATATTGATAAGAATGGAACTGAATAGTACTGATATCTATTTGTATACCCGTACCATCCTGTTTTGGTTAATATAGCCTTGCAGTATAATTTGAAGTGAGGTAATGTGATGCTTTCAGGATTTTTTCTGGTTGCTTAGAATGGCATTGACTATTGTTGCTCTTTTTCAGTTCCATGTGAACTTTAGAATTTTGTTTTTTAATTCTGTGAATTATGACATTTAGATAGAGATTTGACTGAATCTACAGAGATTGCTTTGGGTAGTATGGTCATTTTAACAATGTTAATTCTTTCAATTCATGAACCTGTTTTATTTTTTCTATTTATTTGTGTCACCTATGATTTCTTTCTTCAATGTTTTGTAGCTTTCTTATAGAGATCTTTCACCTCCTTGCTTAAATATACTCTTAGCATCTTATTTTATTTTTTTATTTTTAATTATTATAAATAAGATTGCTTTCTTGATGTGGTTCCCAGCTTGGGATATACACGTTATTGATTTTTCTGTATGTTGATTTTGTATTATGAAACATTACTGAATGTTTTTATCAAATCCAAGAGTTTTAGGGAGGAGTCTTTGGGGTTTTCTAGGTATAAAATTGTATCAGCAGCAAACTGAGATAATTTGACTTTCTCTTTTTCAATTTGAATGCCTTTTATTTCTTTTTCTTTCCTGATTGCTCTGGCTATGACTTCCAGTACTATGATGAATAGGAGGATTGAAAATTGTCTTTCATAATTTCCAGATTTCCTCCCTCACCTCTATCTTCTTAAACCCTGCCAACCACTTTTTTGTTTTATATTTCTGTAATTTTGCCATTTTAAAGATGCTAGGAATGAAAATATTAATCCTTTATATTTTTTTTTGTACATTCCTCATTAATTTTCTGAAATTTGTGAGTTGCAAATATGGTCAAGGATTATGGAGAAAAAAGAAGATCTCAAGTAAAATTAAGAAAAAAAGTGTATACTATTCAAAAGTACCTAAAGGGTACGTAGAAAAGCATGACTAAACTTGTTTACAGCCTTATAAAAAATAAATAAATTGTAAAGTGAAGATCTTAAAAAGTGACTATCTAAGTTTATGTACATGCAATGATATGGTGTACTTTAGGGTACAATGTATTAAGAAATGATCACTTTGTGTTATATCTCAAATTATTTTTTCACTGTAATAAATAGACCCTGACTACTCCAGTCCTCTCAAGCTTTCCTCAGGGTAACACACTTAGAGCTCTTGTATTCTGCTCCAATTATACAATTCCTGGGAGTCTGTCTTCTGACTCCACAAACTGTTCCTAAAGGCATTCAACCGACGATCAGAGGAGGGCCACCTACCGTTAAGCAGTACATGAAAAGATTGCATAGTGAAGGCAATTTAGTTTCTTACTACTGTATTTGCCACCCCACAGAGAGAAGTGCAATACTTGTTGCTACTTGCTTTTTCTTTGTTTGTAGACATAACACAGAGCAAGTAAATTATGTAAGAAACAATCTGACAAAAGATGACTGAAGAATGAGAGTTTCTCCAAAATGCCTTGAGTACTCACTGTTTAGGGAATTTGACATTAAATCTTCTGCAGAAGTGCATACAAATAGATCACAAGATTTCTTTCCTCTATTAGTGCAGAAAATGTCTGTTCTGTGGAGATTCAGATGAAAGAGTTTCATTTTCTTATTACATAGATGGCAATGATATGTTATTTATATTTTATATAATTTGTAGGGAACACTTTTCTGTTACTTATTTTATTTTACATTTTAATTGTGCAAATCAAATGAAATTTAATTATACTATAATGCATATACATATGTTGACACGTTTATCACTTCTGAGAAAAATAAATATTTTAATTTCAAGAGAAAAGCACATTTGTGTGAAATATTACTCATAATTTTCTAAATTAAAATTAAATATATTTAATATTATGCAAAGCTGTTTCAGACATGATATTTTGCAGAGATGTCTCCTGACATATGCATGAGCTTATTTACAAATATACCAACTCATTAATGTACACATTATTCATAGTTTGGGTTACTGCTACTGGTGTCTCTTGTTTTGTATCAAGACACATTAGGAAGAAAATTTTACTGTACTGCATTTGACTGCTTTTTATTATAGGAAACATTTTTTGTGTATGTGGCTTTCTTAAATGTATGCATTCCTAAATGCATAATGTACAAAATATATTTAATTAAATCCAGGATGGCTTGCTATGCAGATGTTTGTAATTCTCACAGATCTTGATAAATTGATAATAATTTTGAAGTAGAAATTATTGCCTAATTTTATTGTAGGATGTACAATTTCTGTAGTGTATACAGTATCATGATGCATATTTCTTGCCTCCTCAAATTTAAACAAAATATCATTTCATTAATTATTCCATTCTGTAGAATACCTTTTATAAATAATCAGTAACACAGAAATTTTTGCAATATTATATTATAAATTCGAGTTACTTTTTGTCCAGAATTATTTTATAGCTTCTGTTTTCTAATTAATTTAACAGATTCATTATTATGTGTTGCTTTTTTGCCTTTTAAGTTTTGGAGAAAATAAGTCACATGTAAAATTATATATAAAGTGCAAGCCAAATAAATCACTGAGTTGAATGTTTTATTGGAAATATATCCACATATTGTTTTTGTTATATTTTACTGTTATTTTTAATTATTTCAATATTTCCTTTAGGTTTTGTTATGACTGTTTTGATTAGAAGTAACAGATTGAGTCTGGTTAAGAAGAAAGAGAAATTTAATGTTAACATGCAGGACTGTTGTATCCTGGGATCATGTACAAGAATAAGGTAGAGAGAGCCAAAAATTGGAATGTCATGAGTATCATAGAAAGCCCATTGTGGGCCCCTTTCTCTCTCCCTAGAAAAGAGACTGTATCACTGCACCTGTACCCTTTCTTTGTATTTCCTATAAATCTTGTATTTTCATGGCTCAGTTTTTCTCATAAGCTGTGAAATTGAAATTTGCAAATTTATCTGATTGAGAGCTTCACGATACTATGTATTTCCTTCAGCTCTTCAAGTGAAATCTTCAAGAAATCTTGAGAAAATCTTTCTCCAACTCAAAAATGCTTCACACTGAGAGAAATCCTCAAGTTGAGTGGTGTGTGCCTGGCTCGCCGGCCCCTAGTTCAAAGTCAGGTCGTGGAGTAGGGACTCAGGTTGCTCCTTCATAGAGAGGCGCAGTCACTGGACGACCCGGAAGTTGCTCCTTCATAGAGAGGCGCAGTCACTGGCGACCCGGAAGTTGCTCCTTCATAGAGAGGCGCAGTCACTGGACGACCCGGAAGGAAGATGGACTCAGTTCTTCCACAGCGCAGGCAGCAGCTCCATGGCAGCCATATCCCGGTATTGGTTCTAGAAGTTTTAGCATGTACTCCTGAAGGCACTAGGATCTTTCTGAGCTTGCTTTTATTAAAGAAGTTTTCGTTTTTAACTCACGAGAAATGAACTTCCAGCGACTTCTGTGAGCTTTCGGTTCTAGAAACTTCAAAGTAGCCCCTTCATCCCGTAGCTACCAGAGAATATTTGGGGTCCATTGCTCTTCCAAGGAGCTGTGCATCTGTATTTTAACAGACTGATATTTCTGTTCTCATCATTAATACTGGAAGCTAAGTGATCCTGGTGCAGGCAGGTAAGCTCCAAAGTGGGGCTCAGCCTGCGGGGGCTCTTGGCTTCGCCCAGGAAGAGAATCAAGGGCCGGCCGGCGGCCGAGAGCAGCGGTGGTGACGGCGGGGAGGCGCCTCGTGGGCCCGCGGTGTCTGCCTCAGACAGCGCAGTCACGTTCACACGCAGGGTTAATGACGCGAGATGGAAGGGCCGTTGGCGGGAGATCTCCGGGAAGGCGTGGTCCTCGGTCACCACCCTAGGAGGGGCGGGAACTCAGGGTTGTCATGGAAACCGTAAACTGACGCGGCACGCTGCTGGGCGTGTCTGACGGGCGTGGTCCTCGGTCACCGCCCTAGAAGGGGTGGGAACTCAGGGTTGTCATGGAAACCGTAAACTGACGCGGCACGCTGCTGGGCGTGTCTGACCGGCGTGGTCCTCGGTCACCGCCCTAGAAGGGGCGGGAAGTCAGGGTTGTCATGGAAACCGTAAACTGACGCGGCACGCGGCTGGGCGTGTCTGACCGGCAGGCCGTGTTTTAACCAGTCTTCGGTCTGACCTGCAGCCTGAGCCTCCGGAATCCAGGCTTACCCCCTCCTACCTCAATACGACGAATTAACTCTGGACACGGATACTTATTACATTATCTTATGTGTGTGTTAAATCTTTTTAAACAAAAACGTTTATAAAGGAATTCTTATGAACATGTGTGAAATATCACACATTTCAGTTTGCATCAATCCAAGCTATTATAATTTTTATATGAATAACTAACATACCATATTTATTTCTCTATTCACTTTGTGTCTTATGAGTGTGTGTGTGTTTGCACGTGCATACATGTGACACAAACAGAGTGGAATGACATACCGTGCCCGCTGTTCACAGACACAGAGTATGTTAAAATGTAACTGGGACATAATTTCAAATTTCTGTACACAGATTTTCTCAAAAGTGTACCACAATTTACTCAACGAATCCTCTACTTCTAAAGCTTTGCTTGTGTTTTTATTTTTAAATTCTCTCTATTTGGAACAAAGCCATAATGAGAAATTTTCCAGCAAAATAATTTCTTAAACTCATTATTTTTTAAGTAGAAGT
Organism: Plecturocebus donacophilus; assembly: GCA_004027715.1. Lineage (NCBI taxonomy): Eukaryota > Metazoa > Chordata > Mammalia > Primates > Pitheciidae > Plecturocebus > Plecturocebus donacophilus. The sequence continues at coordinate 39,675 of PVKP010001745.1, forward strand.
CACATACTATGCGCTTAATCTTTAAAAAGCACATAAATAGGGCAAAGTCAAGGATATATATGTGTGTACATAAATATGTATATATACACATTATATATGTATATACGTTTACATATATACATATATAGGCACACATATATATATAATCTTTGACATTCAGCATTACAAAATGTTTTAGTATATAAGCATATATACATGGCAATTAAAATATGGCATGTTTCTCTCAAAACAGATAAGATTGTGATAATTTTTTAATTATTTGCATAAATATATAATTTTATAAATCCTGAAGTCTCATCCCTCTTAATTTTTATTAATTATTTAATGAGCAAAATTCCAGAAAAAGAGACTATGCAATAATTTAAAGCCAGTTGAACCAATATATATAAATTATAAGCATATGTAAGTTTAGTGTACTTTGTAACTGGACACAATATATTAAACCTTTGTTTTTAACGCAGCCTGCAATTGCAAATGGCCACTGTATACTGTGAGCTGATTACTGTAGTTCTAATCAGAAAATAACAAAAAATGATGCATTATTTTTGTAAATCCTGTGATAATTAAAACATTTCTTCCTATAAGTTTATAATGTTAAAGGCGGGCTCTTTCAGTGAATTTTATTAATTTTGGTCAGAGTCTTGAGCTAATAAGAAGCACGAGGAGAGATCTTTCCAGGTTAATAAATAGAAATTATAGCTTGTGAGATAGAATTAGCGATGTAGAAAAATTATTATGAAAGTTATATATAGGTATAATGTATATATTGATTCCAGGCAGTACAAAACCATGTATACAAAAACCCCAGGAAGTTAGGCTTAGTGTTTGCTTAGATGACAATATTTGTATATTTATAGTAATAAAAAGGTAAAATATAAATACATTAGAGGAAGAATGAACAGTTCTAATGACATACAAACTTATCCACCATACACATTGTCTAGAATTCATATAAGTACAGCTGAGAGTGTACACGCTTGTGTATGTACGTGTGTGTGTATGTGTGTTTAGGCCTCCTGGGACACAGACTATGAGATAAATTTAGGAGTGCAGAAGGTTTATTGAAGAGTTACACTTGTATACTTAAAAGAGGGAGGAAGCAGAATTGGAAGGGAAAAGCTTCCAAACAATAGTGCAGACATAATAAACTCCTGCTCAATTCTGGGAGCTCTGGAGCAAATATCAACCACTAGAGATGACTTACATGGGGCAGAAATCGTAAGAGACCATTAATTAAACAAGTACCTTTAGATTATTGCATAGCCCCTTTTATCTGGAATTATGCTCTTTAAACTATAATTAAGAGAGATGAATCTTCAGTAATTGTAAAATTATATATTTGTGCAAACAATAGAAATATGCAAAAATTATTACCAGGTTATTCGTTTAGAGAGAAACATGCTACTATGCTAAGACATTAGCGGGGACTTCATAGAAATAGTGAAGAACATGACCTTAGCTCAAGGGAGAAGAACACTGAAGCTTTTAATATACAGAAGGTGTAGCTCAGTGTTCACTCTGAGATATATAGCAAGTTGTTTCTTGAAGAGAGATCCAAGTGAAATACTTCAAGAGCCACTATGGGGTAAGTTTGTGGGGTAGGGAAAACAAAGAAAAGGGATGAGCTTTTCTTCTGAAGAATGGGCAGGTTGTGGATTCATCTGAAGTACAGAGATTTGCTGATTTTTTAAATCACTGTTGAAAATATTGACATACAGATATGTCATTTTTATAGTATAAAATTGATTTAATAAATTGGTGAACTATGAAATATCAATTACAATGATTTTGAATTAAAAAACATTTTGTAAAGCATAAGAAAATATAATAGGTAAAACATAAAAAAGGAATCTGTACAAAGAACCAAAAATGTCAAACTAACAATAAGAAAGAACTGCTTTTTGGAAACAAAACTAAAAAGATGCACAATAAACACATGTAGCCAAGCAAACACAATCTTTAAAATTAAATAGACACAGAAACAAAGTAATCTAATTGAATATTAAATTGATAATATGACCATGGAAATTATGGTATGATTGACCTTCCATATCCATGGGATTTTCCTCAGTTCATTCAGCTAACTGAGGATTGAAGACATTCAGAAAAAAAAAATTATAATTGTGGGTGGGTATGGTGGCTCATGTCTGCAATCCCAGCACTTTGGGAGACCAACATGGAAGGATCACGGAAGGTCGGGAGTTTGAAACCAGCCTGGCCAAGATGAGGAAACCCCTTCTCCAGTAAAAACACAAAAATTCGTTGCGTATGGTGGTCGGCACTTATAATCTCAGCAACACGGAAGGCTGAGGCACAAGAATTGCTTGAACTTGGGATGCAGAGTTTGCAGTGAGTCAAGATGGTGCTACTGCACTCCAGCCTGGGTGACAGAGTGAGACTCTAATGCAAAATAACAATAATCATAATTAATTAATTATAATGGCTGTGTCTGTATTGAACATGCATAGACCTTTTTCTTATCATTATTCCCTGGCTAATACATTATAAAAACTACTTACATCACATTTACACTATATTAGGTATTATAAATAATGTAGAGGTAACTTTAAATGTTTGGGAGGGAGTGGATAGATATATGTGCAAAGTCTATGCCATTTTATTTCAGGGACTTGAGTATCTATGGATTTTAGGGGTCCTGGAACCAATGGATACTGAAGATTGACTGTATTATTCTGAACACTTTATACCTTTAGTGAGATAAATTAATATGCCACTATTATTATTCTGCTATTATTAAAATTATTAATGTGTGAGGTGTTATAAGGACAAAATGACTGAAGAAAATATTAAATTGTATATTGGTAAGTTATCGGTGTCCTATCAGTATGCAGTTGTTATTTATTGTCTGACAGAAAAACAGATAAAATGAATAAATATATAGTTTTAGTAAAGAATAAGGGTGCTTAATAAGGTTAAAATACAAAAATCAAGTGTTGGATATAAGAAAAATTAAAAAATACTGGATTTACTTTGTACATACTAATATTTACTAATGTTACCTGTTAAACGCATGTCATGTTTCTATCTTCTGACAAGATCTAAATTCAATGACATCCTCCTATAATTAGGTACTCTATTACACAAATTCTGATTTCTAAATGTCACTCTCCATCAAAAACAATCAGGGATCTTAGAGAAATGGCCCATTATCGCTCTCTGGAGAGAAAGTGAAAGTGAAAAGTGACACTGGGACATCTCATGTCAGAAAGTAAGGAAGTGTTCAAAGCCTTAGGAGGGTACTTCAGAAAAACCAAAGAGTCAGTTGGTCAAAAGTGGAAAATTCTGAGCCTAAAAAAAAAAAAATTAAATCAACATTTTATAACATATTAAATTGAAAAACATTTCAGAAATCCTTAGTACTACTCAAGAACAACAAAATTAGCTGGGCACCGTGGCTACTGCTTGTCATCCCAGTGACTAGGGAGACTGAGGCGGGAGAATCACTGAGGCCAGGAGTTTGAGGCCAGCCTAGGCAACATAGTGAGATCCCATCCATCAGAATTTTTATACATTAGTCATGGATGGTGGCACACATATGTATTCCCAGCTACTTGGGAGGCTGAAGCTGCAGGCTTGCTTGAGCCCAGGAACTGGAGGATACGGTTAGCTGATTGGGCCACTGCATTTCAGCCTGGGTAACAGAGCAAGAGTCTGTCTCTTAAATAAAATAAAAGACAGAAAAATAAAATAAGAAAATAAAAGCTGTTTCTAAATAGAAGAATGCCAGTTAATTATTATGGGAGATATGTTAGATATTTTAAAATAAAAGTTTCATGAGTTCTGGTGTAATAGTAGGTTAATAATTTCAATGGATACTTAAACCCTTGGAGGAAAAGCTGTTTTGGAACAGGATGATGCTAAGCTTTCAACATCTGATATTACTACTTAATTTTAAAAGAACAAGGGAAATTTATTATAATATGACCTACCTAACCTTGAACAAGTAATGAAATTTAGCCTCCTCAAAATTTTGAGCAACTGATATTATGTGCCCCGATTTTGTGCCATAAGAGATACACAATATTAATTCTACTGTGTGCTCATAAAACAGGTGTAACTCAAACACAATCCCAAGCAAACAATTGACACCATTCCTGGACCCTCCAAAATGTCATAGACAAAACTAAAAACAAACAAAAGGTATTGGAAATTGTTGATAAAGAGACTTTATATGCATTATAAAACAGACAAGATGTTATGAAAAATTTTTTTTGGAAATTTAGGACATTTTATTAAGGATGGTATATTATAATTGAATCAATTTTAGTAGATAGAAGAATATTCTTGTTCTTAGGAAATAGATAATGAACTGGTGAGAGTGCAGAGTCAGGATGTCTGCAACTCATTTTTCAAATGACTTATTAAAAAGAATATTGGTAATATACACACATCCAAAGAAAAAAGATAATTTATATACATGCATGTGTGTGTGTGTGTGTGTATGTACACATTTATATATGTTAGTTGTTGAACCAAATTGAACAGTATGTATAATTTCTTTGTAGTTTTAAAATTATGACTGCTAATTTGTCATTTTTCAAAGTAAATGAATTGGGGGAGAGACGGATCTGCTCATAATCAGATAGATAAACATGTCAATGGCAAAGCCATAATGAAAAATTATGTCCCCTGAATTTTATCTCAGAGTTTTTTCATTTATACTGTAAAATTTTCCCTTAAGTTTCATGTAATTTGGTTATTTGTGTATAACAGCATTTCTCAGTATCATTTGAACTAATCTTTAATTAGCAATGTTTAGCTTTCATATTCTTTAAGGTAAATATTTCAATTTAGTCATTGTTTTCTTGCTTCTTAATCAAATTTACTGTTTGTTCTATTCTCATACCTAATAGTTTATACCTTAAGCTTAAATTATGGTTAGTAATTATTGTTACTAATACGGGGGGTGGGCTGCTAATCATCATACCTTTATTAGATGTATTACACAAATCTCCAATGAGATTATACCAAATGTTGTGTTGGTAGCTGCAATAAAACTGGAATAGATGTCTAGATAACACTATTATAACTTCCTCATGATTACACAAAGGATTACAAGCCAGTAACATGATAGATATGTAGCCTGGAGTCCCTGATAGTCATCCTCGTTCCAGTGATTACTTGATATATTTTTGCTTACTTAAAGAAGTTCTGCATTCCCGATCCTTTCTGAGGATCACCTACAGAGGCACCAATGCTTGTAGTTTAGACACATCATAAATTACGCTCTTCACGTTCCCCTCTACAGGGGTAAATATGCAATACAAGAAAAGATAATTCAAATCTTTCTTGGAAGTAATGGATAGCCATTGCAAACAATAAATTCTATTTTAGGTTTGAAATTCTATATTGAGAGGAATGCAAAGCTGATGGCAGCCACGTTTCTGACCAATTTGAGAGAATCCTTAGTCAAAATCAAGGCGAAAGTGACAAGTGCAAACATAAAATAGAGTTCAACCTCTAATAAAATTACTTAAACTCTGGGTCTAGTCACACCTGAGTAGATATCCTCATCAAATTCTGTTACAAAGACCTACATTTCATTAGTGAGAAAACTGCCTTTGATTGCTGTTTGTACTATGTATGATGCATAGAGTTCTTAATAACATAGAATTTGGCTCTCAAAATTGGGTCCCTATAAATGACAATTAACTGCATTAAAGTAGGGCAGAAGACAGTGGGGATTGTTTTATTGTCAATTTAATTTTGTACTTTGCCCATTCTGCTATAACCTAGCTCTCAGTTTAAAATATTAAGAGATTTTTTTCTCCTACTGGACTAGCAAATTGGATTTACTCACTGCTTGCTGTAAAATGGGCATGTCTGTTAATAATGGTGAAGCATTTTTTAAAAGACTATATTGAAAATACAAATGGATAACTGCTGTCATTGCATTCACTAGTTCTGAATTTTTTGAAATAAAATTTACCAGTAGCTAATGAATTTTTAAAAATTATTGACACAAAAAAGCTGGCAAACAGGGATCTATAATTTTTCTATCTCTGAATATAACCCACTTATTATGACTGTGAAGAAAATAAAAGATTTATTCTTAATTACAGAGCTCTGAAAAGCAAAGTCCTCTTCCATGCTCCTTTTGAACATAAACATGGAGGAAAAGGGCAAAAAAAGATACTCAGAGAGAACTACAAAGGCCAGGCAGATTTCTGATGATGGCATTCACTTTACTTTGTAGATGAAAGACCCTGCTATTTCCACTCTACTACAATATACTGCATACTATGGAGTAGTACCCACTCTCTGTTCTTTTCTGTTTATCTTTTTCTTAAATGGAAATTTCTAACGTAAGCATTTTGTTATCCCTTTTTCTGTGTTGTGTGTATTGGGATGTGTTAAGTGTAACACACAAAGACTATAGAATGTCTAAATTGAGATTATGATGACATTGAAGAAAACATAAATGTCATCTGGAGAATTACGAACTTAGAGAAAAAGACAATTAGAAAATCATCTGTATATATAATAATTGGATATATTTTTAAGATTGCTCTTCTTAAGAAAAAGAAACACATTTGTAATTTAATGTGATATACTCTTCACATAAACAAATGTTTTATCTGGATTTTCATCTGGTTGTAAGTAAAAGTGTGACTTAAACACGTTGGTATTTGTGTGTCTCATTTAACTAACAGTCTCTGAGATGAGTAAGCAGGTCAGGACCGGCACTGAGTGATATGGTTTGGTTGTGTCTCCACACAAATCTCATCCTGAATTCCCACGTGTTGTGGGAGTGATCTGGTGAGAGGTAGTTGAATCATGGGGGCAAGTGTTTCCTCTTCTGTTCTCCTGATAATGAGTAAGTCTCAAGAGGTCTGATGGTTTTAAAAGGAGTTCCCCTGCACAAGTTCTCTCTTTCTTTGCCTGCTGCCATCTATGTGAGACATGACTTGCTCTTCCTTGCCTTCCACCACGATTGTGAGGCTTCGCCAGCCACGTGGAACTGTAAGTCCAGTTAAACACCTTTCTTTTGTAAATTGCCCAGTCTCAGGTATGTCTTTATCAGCAGCATGAAAATGGACTAATACACTAAAGTTAAAGTTTGTCTTTGTTGGTGTAGGTTTCCATTGCAATTCTGTTGCATAGAATTATATGCAATATAATTACTTCATTTTCAAAGTAACAAAGTCCTTCGTCCTCTCCAGGTTTTGAATCCACATTTAAGGCAGGAATAAAATGAAATTTTCAAAGTACTAGAGTTTATGTGAAATATATACTTGTTGGGGTGTTTTCATCAGTTTACATTGTTTTGGCCAGAAGTGTGTTAAAAGACCTAACTTAAACGTTTGTTGAATGTAGGGTCTGGAAAGATATTGCTAACTCCAAAAATTGCAACCAAGAAATTCTGAAGTTTGGTTAGTAAAGGCAAAGTGGATATTTAAAATGTGATGGAATACTAGTCATAATTGCAATAATTGCCTGTTTAGGAAATAAAATCATAGACTTCCAATTAATGACAAGATAATCTTATAAATGATCATTATGCATCATAATGAAAAACTTCTAAATTACTAAAAATCATTGCAAAATTATTCTTTGATGGATTTATCCAATGGTGAACTATTTGCTTTAGGATCTGCCTACCTGGGATTCAGAATTTCAGTTGTACTTACATGACTACTGTCAATGCAGCAGTATTTTTTTTGTAGATCCACCTGTCTGGGCACAGAGCGCCATTCTGTGAGTATTTTAGAGGGAGGTGGACTTTAACTAGGGTCTGTTGTCCGGAGTACTCCATCCTCAATAACACAATTGAGTGGTCCAGAGTTATACACCTGAACCAACCCAAAGCCTTTCTGAGGAGTTCTTAAAACTAAGTCTGTTAAAGCAAGCCAATATCTCCCCAGGCCTGGAAACCATAATGCTTACAAGTAATATGTGTACAGATGGAGAAGCAAGAATGAGCCAGTTGTTCCTGAGATTCAGCTACCAAGCCTAATCTGGTTATTTGGGGTGGTTGGAACACATTTTTTTTTCCATGTTACATTACATTTTATTTTCTGGATTAGCTCAATTAATTTTAGTTTCTCTCTTTTTGATCAGTTGATCAAGAAAAGAATTTGGACATTTACTGTAGCTGATATTGATGAGTGGTATTTTTTCAAATAAAAATAAGCATCCTCTCTATCTGATGTAAGTATCAACGAATAAAATCTAGAATGTGACTTGGCACCAGGTATAAAAATACTGTATACTAAAAAGTGAAATAGTAGTTATAAGCTGTATCAGTTGGGATATGCTCAATTATCTTGCATTAACCAACAATAAACCATCCTAGTTGTGCATGACCATGAATGTTTTCTTTTATGAGTTCATCTCAGGTTGGTGCAAATTCTGCATACATGTCTTCATGTGGGAATGCAGACTGACTGATGACTTGCATCTAGAATATTATCAGTGTCATGGAAAGAAGGGCTAATTCATGACTATCTATGGGCTAGCTTTCATGTATTTTAATTAGAAGTGTCATGAGCCACTTATACACTAATTCATTAACCAAGTCAAGTTACAGGACTACTCCCAAATTCAAAACAGTGAGGAATTGGTCAGTATTTTGTGTGATGATAGATACTCACAAGGAGAGACTCTGGAGATGCCCTAGGTTTAAATTCTTGTTTGGCTATTTAATAAAAAAAAAATGTGACTTTAAGGAAGTTAAATAACCTCTCTGAGCATCATGTTCTTCACTAAAGTAAACACACAATTCTAGAAACAACTTCATAACACTGATATGAAGATGCAGTAATATAATGACTAAAATGTGCATGTCATATTGTATGGCTCAAAAACATCAGCTTTTTGTAGGCATTTGTGGATTCAATTTTTATTTAAAACATAAAAACTTGACTTAGATAACAATGATAAATGTGCTGTGGTTCTAATGCATCTAATGTTAATGAAACTGCTATCAAAAGATCATATGACTAAATGCCATTGTCAGTAGCAGACTGTTTGCCTGGGACTTCCATTGTCCATGTTTGTTGTCTCAGTAGTCTTCCATCTTTTTACTTGTTTTTATAAAAGACACTTTGATTAAAATTAAGACTCATTAGCTGCAGCTGATCTTAAGATATAATATAAAACTGGACCTCACAGCATATAAAAATAAAAATTCAAGCTGTTACCAAGAAGGCAGTCTAGCCAAATGTTAAACAATTGAAGCGATTAGTTTGGTAATTGTACACTCTGCAGTATAGAAGTTCACAGCAGTGGTATCTATTACTTAGGAGTTCACCTTTATGTTATGCTCCGAAAGCATTCCTGTTTTTTCATTATTATCACTTGCTGAAATTCATTTATCCATTTCTTTACATAGAGAATGTCTTAAATGAGTTTTGTATTTATCATTCAGAAAGTCATATATTTTCTTATTTATTGGATTTGTTATTTTCAATAGCATAGGTTAGCTTCCACACCGTAGTAAACTAAGCCAAGCTATGCCTAAGAGGAACTTTATAACATATTGTTCTCAAGACAAAAATAATCTTTTTTTTTTTTGCTATTGTTACTTGTTGGTCTTTTAGGATCTTGTTAAGTGAATTAATCTAACTGCTTTGGGTTTTGGCACTCACCATTTCTACCCCTGTTGCTTCTGGAACAACAGGGACAATATTTTCTCCTGTTTTGTCAAAAGAGATGGATTTTGCCCAATTCTTTGCCATGAATCACTTCTTAAAAATGACTTGATCAAAGCTATCTTTCTTTTTCAGTTGCTTTTCTCAGACCTGAATGCAGCATACAATAATTGTCTAAACAGCCAATTGTTTGCATTTTACAACTTTCCAAATATCGGTTTCACTATTTTCTCAAAATCTTACCTAAAAATATTTTTAGGTGTCACATTTTATTTGAATGTAAAAGCAAGATTCACGGTGAGAAAGTGTTACTACTTTGTATTTTGCATAATTGTAAATGTTTACATATTTATTAGTTTGTATCGATCTCCATAAATGAATGAGGTAACCATAGATATCTTAAAATTTGTTTTCAAAAATTGATATTGCAGTACTGCTTATGGTCATATTTGATTGAATAAGAAATTTTAAAAGCAAACAAAAATAAGTTCATGTTGATAACATTTTTTGAGAGATACTTAATATATGTCTTTATTTTATGAATCACAGGTAAGTTCTTATATATATCTACAAAACATACATGTAATCAAAATAGCTAGAATATCAAATAAATGAACTGTATTTCAACATAAAGACGTGCAAATAATTCACATCACTAGGACAACTATCAATTTGAGGTGATTTTTTTAAACTCTGTAAGAATTAGTGTGTAATTGTGCAGTTTGCACATTTAATATGTTATTGTCTACAATTGCTATATATTCAACCCATGGGCAATGGCTTATGTGCATAAAGTATACTATAATTATATTGAGAATTTTATTTTCTTATTTTTGTAATCCCATGAGAAGACCTGCAAATTTTTTTCTCCTCTTCATGGATGTTGTAGATAACAGGATTTAACTTTTGTGAGGCCTGATGCAGTTAGGACACTCAACAAGATGGCAAAAATTTAAAATAAATCTAGCCAGTAGAATTGATTGAAATGTAGTAGAAACATGAAAAGAAAAGAAGTAAAATAAAAAAGTATCATTTAATCAATTTTTTAAACAAATAACATTTTCCCTGTCAAGCCTATAAAAATTTTTAAAACATGAAAATGACAATCAAACACTACTTAGAACAGCCAACATTAACTAATTTTCCAATAAAGTATTAAACAGACAATGACTGCTCCAAATTGTCTTTTAGAAATTTCACCAACTGAAATTAGGGTATTTTCTCAGGATGCACTGTATCCTTGGCTCAGGATAAAACATTTTAAAGTTCATGCTGGTATGTGAGATAAGATTCTTAGTGGTAGGCAAGATAAAGAATAAATGAAACCAAATGACATAGTTGCTTAATTTTCAGTAGATATAGGGTGTGGAATCCCTACAGACAATTTAGTTGCTAGTGATAAATGGGATATGATTATACGTTTGTACATTGGAATATTTTTACTTGATTGCAAAGATAATCATATATGAAGATGTTTTGGATTAAATAGAGTTTATTTTAATAACCATAATACTGAATGATTTAATTTACTATATTGTTAAACCACATAAGTAAAATCAATAAACATAATACACACATAATATAGGGAGTAATTTTTATGTTTCACATTCTGTAGATCCAAGGACAGTTTCTTGTCCACAGCAGGTTCTTAATGAATATTTTCAAATTTATAAAAAAAACTCTTAGATTAATATTAATATATAAATATAATTACATATAATTATGAATATATATAACATATAATTTACTATATAACATATGATTTAGATTATTTATAATCTAAATATACAGAATGTATATATATCATAGACAGAACGTGAAACATAAAAATTATAAAATAGTTTAAATATCACATAGGATAAAAATAGCTAAATATAATACAATGTACTGGATATTCAAAGAATATTTTATGCTGTATTCTTGAGATTTTAATGTAGAAAATAAGAAAACCTAAAAAGTCTTCAGTGTTTCTGGCTGAAAATGATTTAATGAAGAATCCATATAAGCTTATAAAATCATTAGAAAAAATGAAGAAAAAGAGAAGAAGTCAACAGTGGACTTTCAGCTTTAAATTCATACGGCTAGTTGTTACACAGAGGTCAACAGACAGATGTTGCTACAGCTGAATGCTGGATGGGTAAAGGTACAACACAGCTACTTCTGGTTCATGATGATGAGACCACCATTCATATATAAAAAGACAGCTTTATTTAAAGACATTGCTTATTTAGTAAAATTAAACTGTGCAGCTTGTGCACAGTCTTTTTAAGCAGAGCAGATGGTAGATCTTGTACGGAAATTTTGGGACATGGGAGTTTCAAGGATCACTTGACTTTTAGAGGTGGGAATTGGCATGATCTGTAGATGTGTGGTTACTCTGGTGAGAGTGATGTTCCCTGGTTGGCGGTTGAAAACCTGTTCTTTGGTGTGACTGTAGGTCTGATTGACATTCAGATGTGAGGGAGTGCTACTGCAATGTGTGTTCACTGTGGCAAGTTATCATTATTTAACTGAGCTACAAGGAAGCTACATGTTGCTATGGATAATGAGCAATCACTCTCTACCTAAATTTATAAGAACATCTGTATTAGTCCATTCTCACACAACTGATAAGGGCATACCTGAGACTAGATAATTTGTAAAGAAAAAGAAGTTTAATGGACTCATGGTTTCATGTGCTGGGAGGCCTCATAATCATGGCAGAAGACAAAGGCACATATTACATGGTGGCAGACAGGAGAGAATGAGGACCAAAAGAAAGGGGTTTCCCCCTCAAAAACCATCAGACCTCATGAGACTTATTCACTACTACAAGAATAATATGAGAGGAAACCACCTCCATGATTAAATTATCTCTCACAAGCTTCCTCCCACAACACATGGGAATAATTGGAGTTACAATTCCAGATGAGATTTGGGTAGGGACACAACCATACAATATAATTCCTATTTCAAAACCATTCAAGCCTTCCCAACAGTCCCCAAAAGTCCTAATTCATTTCATCATTAACTCAAATGCACACAGTCCAAAATGTCATCTGAGACAATGCCTATGAGCCTGTAAAAAAAAAAAAAAGTTACTTCCTAGATACAATGGGGTTACAGGTATTGGATAAATACACCCATTCTAAATTAGATAAACTAGCCAAAACAAAGGGGCTAAAGGCTGCATGCAAGTCCAAAACCCAGAAGGGCAGTGAATCCTATAGCTCTGAAATAATCTCCCCTATTTCCATGTCTACCATCCAGGTGTCACTGATACAAGAGGTTGGTTCCCATGGCCTTGGGCAGCTCCACCTCTTGGCTTTGCAGTTACAGCCTCCCTCCTTGTTGCTTTCATGACTGGCATTGAATGCCTGTGGCTTTTCCAGGTGCATAGTGCAAGTTGTAAGTGGATCCACCACTCTGGAGTCAGGAGAATGGTGGTCCTCTTCACACAGCTCCACTATGCATTACCCCAGCGGGGACTCTGTGTGGGGGCTTCAATCTCACATTTCCTTTGTGCACTGCCCTAGAAGAGGTTCTCCATGAGGGCCTTCCCCTACAGCAAACTTCTGTCTGGAAATCCACACACTTCTGTACATCCTCTGAAATCCAGGCATAGGTTCCCAAACCTCAATTCTTAACATCTGTGCCCTCACAGGCTCAACACCACCTGGAAGCTGCTCAGGCTTGGGGCCTTCAATTCCTGAAGCCAGTGCCCAAGCTGTACCTTGGTCCCTTTCACCCATGGCTATAGTGGCTGGGACACAGGGCACCAAGTCCTGAGGCTGCACACAGCAAGGGGTTCCTGGTCCCAGCACAGGAGAACATTCTTTCCTCCTAGGCCTTCCAGCCTGTGATGGGAGGGCTGCCAAAAAGGTCTCTAACATGCCCTGGACACATTTTCCCAATTGTCTTAGCAACTAACATTTGGCTTCTCATTACTTATGCAAAATTCTGTAACCAGCTGGACTTTTTCCTCAGAAAAAGGGCTTTTATTTTCTATTGAATAGTCAGGCTGCAAATTTTTCAAACTTTTATTCCCTGCTTCCCTTTTAGAACTGAATGTTTTTAATAGCATCTAAGTCACATCTTGAATGCTTTGCTACTTAGATATTTCTTCCACCAGACACCCTAAATCATCTCCCTCAAATACAAAGTTCCACAAATCTCTAGGGCAGGGGCACAATGCTGCCAGTCTCTTTGCTAAAACATAGCAAGAGTCATCTTCACTTCTGTTCCCAACAAGTTCCTCATCTTCATCTGAGACCACATCAGCCTGGATTTCATTCTCTATATAATTATCAGAATTTTGGTCAAAGTCATTCAACAAGTCTCTAGGGAGTTCCAAATTTTCCCACATTTTCCTGTCTTCTTGGGAGCCATCCAAACTGTTCCAACCTCTGCCTGTTACACAGTTCCAAAGTTGCTTCCACATTTTCAGGTAACTTCACAGCAGCACCCTACTCCTGGTACCAATTTACGGTATTAGTCTGTTCTCACACTGCTGATAAAGACATGCCTGACACTGGGTAATTTATAAAGAAGAATAGACTTAATGGACTCACAGTTTTACATAGCTGGGGAAGCCTCACAATCATGGCAGAAGGTGAAAGGCCCATCTTACATGGTGGTGGACAAGAGAGAATGAGGACCAAGTGAAAAGACTTTCCCCTTATAAAACCATCAGATCTAGTGAGACTTATTCACTGTCATGTGAACAGTTTGGGGGGAAACTGCCCTCATGATTCAATTATATCCCACTGGGTTCCTCTCACAACACACAGGAATGTTGATGCTACAATTCGATATAAGAGTTGGGTGGGGACTTAGTCAAACCATAACAACATCTTAAAGCTTAATTGTCATGAATCAGTGGAACACAACAGGTGGAGCCTGAATGTCTGCATGTGAAACAGAAAGAGTATCATATTCACAGAACCAAAATTGTACCCAGGATGCAGAGCCAGATTATTAAAGAACTTTGAGAACAATAACTTTTAGCCTTCTGGGTTTTGTGATGTGTTAAATCAATTGCATTAATGACCTTGGTTCTTTCTTACTTGAAATGTGCCTATAGACTATATTACTGAATCATAAAATATGTAGAGCAAAAAATATGTCATTTTTTTTTTCATATGAGGCCATTCAGCATCAGAAAAAATGCAGCCAATTCCCAGGTAGGTGAATGAATCCATCCAGATTAACACAGTCACCTTAATGACTGACACCTGCCTGCAGATGCATAAAGAGCTATGTCTAGATCACACCATGCATTTGTGAGTAAAATAAATATTTATTAAGGTATGCCACTGAGATTTTGTGATTGTTCACAACAAAATGTTATTTAGGCAATAAAATATACTAGGTTAAATGTAGGGGCATGAAGGAATGCTGAGTGTCATTATGATTTAACACGCATGTAAAATTAAATGCCTCAGGATAGAAACAAATTTTCGACTATCCAAATAATAGTTAGAAATGAGTTTAATATATGAATTAGAATATGCATTTAGATAACAGTGACTATGGATTTTGAATATAGCTTAGGGTAAGTGTATGTCATTTAAGTTCAGTCAAATGAGCACTGTCTTGTAATTTATGTAGGGGAAAACAAGATTATTGTGAAGGTAAAAACTATGGATCTTGACAATTTACTGGATCTAAGTGATGCCTACCAATTATGGGAAAAGTAAAAATAATTTCAAAACCTATATGACTTAAAAGTGATATCAATAAAAATAATTGAGCATAAGAAAACTGATGGAGTTAAAGAAAATGTCATTTATAGCACTTTAAACATGATATATATGTTCATTAAATTGCCTTAACTTATAAACGTTTACCTTCAAAAGAATCCTATATTCTCTTATATGTAATTTTTTTTGGAAAATATTGAGTTAATAGAAAGTAAGCCATATACAGTGTTAAATAAGCATAGGCTTTGTTTCTTCTTATGCAAAATGTCGTTTAGCAAGTTTGTATTTATTTATTTTATACCAAAAGAATTCTATAACAGTGAATCTAAAATAAATAGAAGATAGGTCCATTAGTTACACTTTGGCCTCAAATTAGCCGTTTAAAAACTTAAAGCTGTATAAACTATCAAAAGCTCTGTAAGCATGAAAAATCCAATCTCAGGTCAACTATAAGATTATATAGATTAACATTATAAAATTGGGGTACAAATTAACATAAAATTCAAATAATATCTTGAAGGTTGCGTTTAGTTATGTAAAGAGCCACAAACAGACAAAAAAGATAAAGCAATCAGAAAGACTTACATTCAATTATGTCCTGATTCTGGGGTAACTTGATAGAATTGAAAAAAAATATTTATTTTAGATAATAGAGATTGGTTAAAAAGAGTGGATTAAGTTTAGGAGAGATTGAAATTGATGAGCTATATTGACCTGTATCTTCTTTGTAACAGAGAGACATTGACACTTTTTAAACAGGTGTATGACAAAAAGCAATGGATATATTAGAATGACTTGTTGAAGGAGAGGCCTTATAGGAAAATTTAAATAGTTGCTTTAAGCACCCATATGAATTGTCCAAGAGTCTGTTAACATGTCAGCTCTGGCAGGCTCATAACTGGGAGTTGAACAATGAGAACACATGGACACAGGGAGGGTCCACTGGTTCCTGAGCATGTTTTCCAGGAGCCTGAACATCCTCCTGCCCTATCCACCACTACAGGCACCCACACACATCATCTGGGGCCTTGAGGACAGGACATAAACAAAGCCAAAGCACTCTACCTAACCAGCACTATAAATACATAGAAAAATGAATTTTTCTCTGAAAACTCATATGTGAAAGTGGAAAAAGTGACTGTTACACTAGATGCACACATATCAATGTAAGGATATAAGAACCATAAAAAAGCAAAGAAACATGACACCGTGAAATGAACACAATAATTCTCCAGTAAAAGACCTCAAAGAAAAGAAAATATCTGTAATTCCTGAAAAATGATTCAAAATCATGATGTTAAAGAATCTCAGTGAGATACAAGATAACACAGATAAACAACACAGGTAAAGTATCAGAAAAGTGATTCATGATCTGAGTGAGAAATTTAACAAAGAGAATATATATCATTTAAAAAGCAAGCAGAAATTTTAGAACTGAAGTTTTCCAGAAAGAGAAAAAAACAATTTAGTTTCAACAATGGATTAGATCAAGAAGAAAGAATTCCTGAACTTAAAAACAAGCCTTTTAAAATAAGGTGGTCAGTAAATAAAAAGAATAAAGAAAGCCTACACATGACATATGAACACCATAAAGCAACTAAATATTTAAATTTGAGAGTTCCAGAAGAAGACATGGGTAAGGGCATAGAAAAAATATTTAATGAAATAATAGTTGACAACATTCCAAGTCTTGAAAGAGATATAGTCATCCAGATACAGGAGGTCTAAAGATTTCCAAATAGATTCAATCTAAAGAGGTCTTCTTAAGGCAAATTATACTCAAACTGTCAAAAGTAAACATAGAATTCTATAAAAAGGAAGCAAAAACTTCAAGTCATATATAAAGAAATCCCAATTAGTCTAACAGCTGATATCTCAGCAGAAACCTTACATGCCACGGGAGAATTAGAAGATATATTAGAAGTCCTAAAAGGAAAAAAAAAGTGAACCAAAGACACTATGTTCAGCAAAGGTTTTTTTTTAAAAAATGAAGAAGAAATAAAATATATTCCAGACGAAAAATAAAAAAGAGGAAATTTATCACCACTAAACTGATCCTATAAAAACCACTTGTCAGTCACTATAGCAAAGGCTTGGAACCAACCCAAATGCCCATTAATGATAAACTGAATAAAGAAAATGTGGCACATATACACCATGGAAAAGATGAGTTCACGTCCTTTGCAGGGACATGGATGAAGCTGGAAACCATCATTCTCAACAAACTAACACAAGAACAGAAAACCAAACACATGTTCTCATTCATAAGTGGGAGTTGAATAATGAGAACTCATGGACACAGGGAGGGGAACATCACACACTGGGGCCTGTAGAGGGGCGGGGTGCTAGGGTAGAGCTAGCCTTAGGAGAAATACCTAATGTAGATGACAGGTTGATAGGTGCAGCAAGCCATCAGGACACGTACATGTCTACATAACCAACCTGCATGTTCTGCACATGTACCCCAGAACTTGAAGTATGATAATCAATAAATAAAAATGCTTGTCAATTCTACCTCTGGAAGTACAGGAACAATATCTACCATTATGAAAACACAGCAATGTATAAAACCCATAGGTGCAACAGATACACAAATAAGAAAGAAAAAGGATTCAAATGTTACCATTATTTTAAACCACCAAACCTCAATGGTACATAACAAGAGAGAAAGTGAAGAACAAAGGATATACAAGGCAACCAGAAAACAATTAGCAAAATGACAGAAATAATTTCTCACCTATCAATAATAATCTTGAATGTAAATCAATTAAATTCCCCACTTAAAATATGTAGACTGCCTGAATAGATTTTTTAAAAATGACCAAACTATATGATGCTTACAAGAAACCCCCTTCACCTGTTAAGACACATACAGACTGAAAGTGAAGGGGTTGAAAAATGTATTTCACACAAAAGAAAAACAAAAGTTAGCAGGAATAGCTACACCTATATCAAATAAAAGAGACCTTAAGTCACAAAGAGTAAAAAGAGACTAAGAAGGTCATTATATAATAATAATGTGGTTAATTCAGCAAAAGGATATAAAAATTCTAAAAATAAATGCACCCAAAACCAAAGCACCACAATATATAAAGCAAACATTACGAGATCCAAAGACAGAGCTAGAGTCAAGGACAATAACAACTGGGGTCAACAATCCACTCTCAGCACAGGACCTAGCCATCTCCCTTATTATGTGTGTATACATAGGAGGGAAATTAAATCAATATGTCAAAAATATCTGCACTCCTATCTTTACTGCAGCATTATTCACAATAGCAAAAACTTGAAATCAACCTATCTATCCATTAAAAAGATGAATGGATTTCAAAAAATGAAGTATATATACTATTACATATTTATAGTGCTATTCAGTATTTATCCTATTCAGTAATAGAATGAAATTCTGTTTTTTGCAACAACATAGATGGAACTGGAGGTCACTTTGTTAAGTGAATTAAGCTAGAAAGACAAATACTGCATATTTTCACTCAGATGTGAGAACTAAAAAATTTGGTCTCGTGATATAGAGTAGAATAACAGTGACCAGTGTTTCTTTTCTTCAACAAGCAACATATACTTATTTTTATAAATGTACCCTTTTAAATCTCTACAAAAAAGAGACTACCGAAAAGACTTATTTTCTTATGTCTTTAAGTTGTTCAGCTTAGTTTATTTTTTAAAAGTAGTTCATGCCCTAATCTTGCATCTATGAAATATGCTAATATCTATAATAAACACAATAGTTTCAAAAGCATCTAGTACAATGATGAATATTTAATATTTGCCAAACTATTAGTTAAATTCTACAATAATTTTAATATACTTTTAGTTCAGCTTTTCAGGGGAGAATATGCCTGATCTATTTTACCAGTACTAACCACTCATTGTCTTATGTCAGGCTAAACATTGTTCATTCTTTCAGTCATGCCTGTCTCATGGTTCAGTAGTCCACTGAAACATGAAATTTATTTACTCATGACAAAACAAGAAAGAATAGTCAAGAGTGAGGGAGTGAGCTTACATTTTGGCTAGAGTAGCCAAGGTTGTTGACGAGAAGGCCAGATTAGCTTAAACAGCTCGATTAGCAGTTTGGGAAGTTTTGAATGCAAAGCAGAATGAATGCCAATTCAAAAAAAAAATGAAGTTGATTATGGGTTTGTATGCTGTAAGTAAGAGCTCTAAATCTAAAACGTCATATTATTCATTTAATGATTAGTGATCTCTTAAATTTATTCTCTACCTTAAACTCAGTAAATCATTTGGTTGATAAGAACTCGGCAGTAAACCATAGTGATCTGCCCACATCTCCATTACACACCTTTTCATTGTTTACAAATACCTCGTGGCTTGTCTTTCCAACCCACTACAAAATGAGTATTTTGGAATAGAGGACTATAACTGTACTATTATGTCCTCTAAACCTACCATAATGCCTCATACAAAAATGTTGAATTTACACATAAAAATGTTAATTTACACCTAAAAAATATTTCAAAATATAGAGGATATTTTTATGTAATTGCCTGAAAATTGTTGAAGATATTTTCCCTCTGATGGAATTCTCTCTACTTTTTCAATAAAATCTATTAACATAATCTACATCATTGCTTGATTAAATTATCTACAGATATTTAAATTGTTTAATCTGTCTAATGTATAGTAGAGCGAGCCCTTTATTTGTCTGAATTAAGAAAAAAATTCTTTCAGTCTTTCTTATATTGGTTTAACAATTTCAAGCAGTCTATTATTTCTTATTTTTTTCTAAACAATTTAGTCTACTGACAATAATTTTTATTGATAATTTCTAGCCAAGTAGCTTATAAATTTCCCCCACAGGAGTTAGCAAAAAGCAAAATCAATAGTCTAGGTGAATATTAACCATGTGTGTATCTTATCAATACATAAATACTTTGCTCCATCGTTTCTCATTGAAGATTTTTACAAGTTTGTTGATAGAAAACCTGGATCTTTAAAGAAATAGGCATAAGGCAAGAAGATAAATGAGATAGGTTACTTCAAAAGAGAGAAAGAGGAGTAATGGGAAGTTATTCAATAGGACTTTAAGAGGGAGGATACAGGAAAAGAAGAAATAGAAAAAGCTATATAAAACACAAAAATATATGTTTTTAAAATAATTTTTTAAATGAAACCAAACTGCTTATGTTGCATCATTTTAAATTCTTAAAAATTGTGAAGTTCCCATACATATACAAACACTAAAACAAGTACTCTACTTGTAATGAAAGTGTAAGACACTTTGAACCCCAAATCTGCTTCATGTCTTCCTGTAGAGTATGAGCTACCCCTAGAAGGTGCAAATTCCTTTCTTTAATATGAGATAAATTATGCATTATTTGCAAATGTATTATTAAGACACCTATTAAGGGAAACAAACCATATAAAACATAGCAAGCTGATTAATACATAGTAATTTGTCCAATAACTAGTATTCACTATAAGAAGAAGTACAGTTTAACTGCATTGCATAATTAACCGTTACACAGAAGAAAATTCTGATCAATTGTCATTTAGGAATGATATATTGTCTTTTCTTCTCAATGTTTCAATACAGTGTAATCTGAAAGTGGTGATAATTACTAAATTCTTTATGTGTAAATAAAATGCGATTGCTACAATGAAGATATGAACTTTCCTTCTTCCTGGAAAGCTTCCAAGTGCCCCTTTGAATCGTTCCCTCTGCCTTTCCCTAACCCCCCTTCAATCTAAAGTCAACCAATAATCTGCCTCCTGTCATTATAGATTTTCTGCATTTTCTATAAAGTTTTATGAATGAAATCATACAGTACGCACTCATTTTTGTATGCTTTCTATTTGCTACCTCTATTGTTTGTTCTCTGGTTTATCCTTTTCTGCATTATGTAGAATTTAGTATTTTTTGTGAGTTTTTTTGTATGTATTCACTATCAGTTTTTACTCATTATTTTAGTGATTGAAATAAGGTTTATGATTACATTTTAGTGATTTCAATAAGGTTTATAATTACATATTTAGCATAAGTGTTTCCCTTCAGGTGATACCATATCACTTCATGTATAATAACAGGCTTGCCGTAATGTATTAGGTTGGTGCAAAAATAATTGGGGTGTATGCCATTGAAAATAGGGGCAAAACCCCAGTTACTTTTGCCCCACCCTACCTCCTTCCGAGGACGCCCTCCTGGCCCTCCTGCTACTCTGCTTACATTTCAGTTCACTTCTGCTATGATCATCATGCTTCATTGTCACATTGTTTTTATGTAAACTATGATGTCAATTATGGACAAATTAATTATTTTTCAGAAAATTTTAAATCTTTAGTAAGTTTATGCTTATTTCTTCTCATATTTCTTGATTTTTATCTATGTAGTGCTAAATTTTGGTATATTTTGGTATTAATAATTAGATAATCCTTGGCTAATAGAGGAATACTTAGGTTATATGAACCCGAATACTACATTTGTTGAGTTTAGATTAGTTTTGCTTACTAAAAAACAAGGTAAATAAAACCAAGAAGAAGCAAATAAGAGTGGCTCATACACTTAAACAGTCCTGTTTTCCTGTTACTGTTAGGTAATGCGTCATAATGTTAGTTTTCTGCGTTACCTAGTAGGAGAAAAGCTCTATTAGTTCTTTAAGGAATGTCCACACTGTTTTCCATACCACCTTGGTGGCACTTGATATTGTCTTTTTAAATTTGGCCATTGTGGTTGTTGTCCAATGATATTCTTCTGCATTTAATTTGTCTTTTTCTGACAAGTGCTGAGATTGAGCATATTTTTATGTGCTTATTCGCCCTTTGGAGATCTTCTTTTCTACAGTACTGATTTAGATTTTTGCCCCCTTTTCCTCCTCTTTTTAGAATTGTAAATTTGTCAGGCATCATTCTCCAGGGGAACAGAATGCTCACACACATACACATATATTAAGACATTTATGTTAAGAAATCAGTTCAGGTGATTGTGAGTACTGGCAAATCTGAAATATGTAGAACAGGCTGGCGAGCTGGAAACTTACACAGGATTTATAAACTACAATTTTTAGGCAGAATTCATTCTTTTGTAGGAAACCTTAGTTTATACTCTGAAGGTCTTTAACTGATTAAAGAGGCCCACCCATATTATCAAAGGTTATCTCCTTTCCTTAAAATCAGCTAACTGTACAGGTTTACTGCTGTTCTTGGGAATGTCCCAGAAAATATCTGTAGTGCTGTAGGTGCCCACTGTTAAACAGTGGATGTATATCATGCAGAAGCATCTGGAAACCAGGATTGTGTTTTCCTTTCCTCAGTAAACTAATCATAAAGAAGTCCCAATGATAGTATAGGTACAGGCTGAGAAAAAGAAGGCAAAATAGGAAGAGTGGGGGCCACGGGCATTTGGGCCACTTCCTTAGGTAACTTGTGCCTTCAGGGGGTTGTCGGAGCCTGATCTTGTATATACTACTTTGATTCAATGATGCAGTGCTTCTGTATATGCTGAGTTGTACATATTCATGAGTAAAACAATACCTAGTTCAATTTGCATGGTAGCTTGGTATTCCTTAATTAACTACTCAGACTTTCTACTATAAAAACTTCTTAGATAGCTCTCTCCTAAGAGAGAAACTTCAGAGAAAATGTATCATATCATTGTAGGGGGTGAAAAGTCTGAAATTTGTAGGGCAGTTTGGCAGGATGAAAAACTCAGGCAAAAAATTATTCATAGCACTGCAGCAGAATTTTTGTTTCAGGACAACCTCCGTTTTTACTTTTTTTTCTTTTTACGTTGTTTCACTTAGAATCACAGTTTCTTTATTTTTTATAGGTTATTAGGGTACAGGTGGTGTTTGGTTACATGAGTTCCTTAGTGGTGATTTGTGAGATTTTGGTGCACCATCACCCAAGCAGTATATGGTGCACCCTATTTGTAACATTTTATCTCTCATCCACTTCCCACCCTTCCCCACAAGTCCCCAAAGTCCATTGTATCATTCTTACACCTCCATGTCCTCATAGCTTAGCTGCACATATCAGTGAGAGCATACAATGTTTGGTTTTCCATTCCTGAGTTTCTTCACTTAGAATAATAGACTCCAGTCTCATCCAGGTCACTGCAGATGCTGTTAATTAATTCATTTTTGTGCCTCAGTAGTATTCCATCATATGTATATATACCACAGTTTCTTTAACAACGTGTTGATTGATGGGCATTTGGGTTGGTTCTACAATTTTGCAATTGTGAATTGTGCTGCTACAAACATGCATGTGCAAGTATCTTTTTTCAATGATGACTTATATTCCTCTGGGTAGATATCCAGTAATGAGATTGCTGGATCAAATGGTAGTTCTACTTTTAGTTCTTTAAGGAATCTCCACAGAGTTTTCCATAGTGGTTGTACTAGTTTACATTCTGACCAGCAGTGTAGAAGTATTTCCTGATCACCACATCCATGCCAGGATCAACAGTTTTTTGATTTTTTTGATTACGGCCATTTTTGCAAGAGTAAGGTGGTATTGCATTGTGGTTTCAATTTGCATTTCCCTGATCATTAGTGATGTTGAGCATTTTTTATAGGTTTGTTGGCCATTTATATATCTTCTTTTGAGAATTTTCTATTTGTGTCCTTAGCACAGTTTTAGATGAGAACATTTGTTTTTTTTTCTTGTTGATTTGTTTGAGTTCATTGTATGTTGTGGATATTAGTCATTTGTCAGATGTGCAGATTGTGAAGATTTCCTCCCATTCTGTCTGTTGTCTGTTTACTTTTCTGACTGTTTCTTTTGCCATGCAAATCTTTGTAGTTTAATTAAGTCCCAGCTATCTATCTTTGTTTTATTGCATTTGCTTTTTGGTTCTTGGTCATGAAATCCTTGCCTACGCCAATGTCTAGAAGGATTTTTCCAGTGTTATCTTCTGGATTTTTTATAGTTTCAGGTCTTTGATTTAAGTCCTTAGTCCACTTGACTTGATTTTTGTTTAATATGAGAGATGAGGATCCAATTTTATTCTTCTACATGTGGCTAGCCAATTATCCCAGGACTACTTGTTGAGAAGGGTGTCCTTCCCTACTTTATAATTTTTGCTTTAAAGTTTGCTTCTTCTCATATAGAATTAGCTACTCCTTCTTGTTTTTGGTGTCCTTTTGTATGAAATGCCTTTGTCCACCCCTTTACGTTTATGTGAGTCCTTACGTGTTAGATGAGTCTCTTGAAAGCAGCAAATAGTTGGTTAGTAAATTCTTTCCATTCTGCAGTTCTGTATCTTTTAGGTGGAGGATTTAGGTCATTTATGCTCAATGTTAGTATTGAGATATGAGGTACCATTCCAGTCATCGTGCTATTTGTTGCCTGTGTGCGGTGGTTTTTGTTTTTAAATTGTATTTTTGTTTAATAGTTCTGTTAGATTTATTACTTAAAAAGGATCTGTTTTGATGTGTTTCTAGGATTTGTTTCAAGGTTTAGAGCTCCATTTAGAAGTTCCTATAGTGGTGGCTTGGTAGTGGTAAATTCATTTAGAATTTGTTTGTCTGAAAAAGACTGTATCTTTGCTTCATATATGATGCTTAGTATTGCTGGATACAAAACTCTTGCCTGATAATTGTTTAGTTTGAGGAGGCTGAAGATAGAGCCCCAATCTTTTCCAGCTTGTAGGGTTTCTACTAAGAAATCTGCTATAAATCTGATAGGTTTTCCTTTATAGGTTACCTGATACTTTTGTCTCACAGCTCTTAAGATTCTTTCCTTTGTTGTAACTTTAGATAACTTGATGACAATGTGCCTAGGTGATAATCTTTTTGCCATGATTTTCCCAGGTGTTCTTTGTGCTTCTTGCATTTGGATGTCTAGGTCTCTACCAAGGTCAGGGAATTTTTTTCTCTATTATTCCCTCAAATATGTCTTTCAAACTTTTAGATTTTTCTTCTTCCTCAAGATTGTCAAATATTTTTAGGTTTGGTCGTTTAATTTAATCTCAGATTTCTTGGAGGCTTTTTTATATTTTCTTATTCTTTTTTCTTTAATTAACCACTTGAATTCTTTTTCAGGTAAATCGGGAATTTCTTCTCAGTTTGGGTCCATTGCTGGTGAGCTAGTGTGATTTTGGGGGTGGTGTTAAAGAGTCTTCTTTCTTCATATTACACGAGTTTGTTAAAACCTTCTTACGTGGGTAGTCTGTGTCAGAGGCAATGTCTATGGCTGAAGGGTGTGGTTCAGATTCTTTTGTCCCACAAGGTGTTCCCTTGATGTAGTACTCTCCCCCTTTTCCTAAGGATTTGGCTTCCTGAGAGCCCAGCTGCAGTGATTGTTATCTCTCTTCTGGGTCTAGACATCCAGCAAGGCTACTGGGCTCCAGGCTAGCACTGGGGGTTGTCTGCAGAGAGTCCTGTGATGTAAACCTTCTATGGGTCTTTCAGCTGTGGATAACAGCACCTTTTCCAATGGAGGTGGCAGAGTGGTGAAAGTGACTCTGTGAGGGTTTTGAGCACTTTTGGCTTCATGCTCTATTTTTGTTCTGGTTGGTTGGCCTCCCACTGAAAGGTGCTTTCCAGAGAGCATCAGCTATGGCAGTAAGGAGAGGAAGAGTCAGAGGGTGGGGCCCTCGAACTCCCAGGATTCTATGCCCTTTGTGTTCAGTTACCAGAGTGGGTAGGGAAAGACCATCAGGTGGGGGCAGGGCTAGGCATTTCTGAGTTCAGACTTTCCTTGGGTGGGCCTTCTGTAGCTGTTGTGGAGGATAAGGGTGAGATTCCCAGGTCAATAGAGTTATGTCCTAGGAGAAGTTGGAGAAGTATGGCTGCCTCTGCTAAGTCATGCCAGTTGTCAGGGAAGTGGGGGAAGGCGAGCAGTTTCAGGTCTCACCCCACTCCCATGCAATCTGAAGGGCTGATCTCACTCCCACTGTGCCCCCACTAACAGTATCAAGTTTGTTCAGGCACTGGACAAGCAGGGATGAGAACTTGCCTCAGGCTACCCACCTCCCAGAGTATTTGGGGTGTCTCCTGGGTCCTGAAGGAGCAATCTGCTTCCTTCAGAGTATCTGTAGCTCTTCTCATGTTTTCTGATCTATTCCTGCAGTCATTCTGGAGCTCAAATTCATGATTCAAGCCTCAACACACTGCTTTGTCCAACCAAGTAGAAGCTGCAATCTAGTGCTCCCTCCCATCTGCCATGATGCCTAGAGTCAGAGTTCTTACTCTAAAAGACTGACTAAAAGAAGCTTGTTCACATTATTGAGGGTAACCTACTTTACTTCAACTGATTGTAGAATTTAACAGTTCTACAAAACCCTGTACAGCAACACCTGTATTAGTGCTTGATTATGTAATTGGGTAGTATGTCCTAGCCATGTTGACACATAAAACTAACCACCACAGTCAAGCATTTGGTTTTTGATTTGCAGGAGTTCTTTGTAAACTTATAAGCCAGTTTATTTTCTCCTGATTTATGCATTCCAACTATGTTCTACCAATGCCAAACTTATTTTTTAATTTACATATGGTGCATTTTATTACTTGTTTAAAAATATTTTCCTACATAAAGTCATTATGATACTTTCCAATGTCTTTTTATGGAAGTGTTATTTTTAATCTTTCCCATTTAAGTCTGTTATTTCTGTTACTTGTTTGTGTGAGGAAATAAGAAGGGGTCAGGTCTTACTTTCTTCCATAAGATATCACTTTTACTCAGCAGAATTTATTATAAAGGCCACTATTTCCTTACTGAATTTCAGTGGCTCCTTCTCATAAAGCTGTATGACTGTATATATGTTTTTCAGTGTCTTGCCTCTTTTTTTCATGAGTCTGCTTTTCTATACTTGGGCCAATTCTGCACTGTTTTCATCATCATGGCTTTATAATGATTCATAAGGAATTTATTCATATGGCTTTAAAGTTTATGAAACCAAATATATAGCTCAATTTTGAGTTTTTATTTTTCCCAACGTCATACCTCATACTAAATATTGT
The DNA here is from genome assembly GCA_004027715.1 of Plecturocebus donacophilus. Lineage (NCBI taxonomy): Eukaryota > Metazoa > Chordata > Mammalia > Primates > Pitheciidae > Plecturocebus > Plecturocebus donacophilus. The sequence continues at coordinate 66,912 of PVKP010001745.1, forward strand.
ATCAGTCAGTGGCCTGGCAGGGCATCGATGGCATAATCATATTGAGGGATTCATGGAACATTTAACTATATACACATTTTTGGAAGAGTATAAGGGACTATAGGAAACAATGCAGTATTCTGTACTACTAACTTAGTAGGACATTATTACCATGCCTGAAGGTGCAAGAACAGAAAGCAACTATTGGAACATTGAGAAAAGGAAAGTTCTGTAAAGATTGCTTGACAGGAGTGATCAGGTGATGCAGCCAGCCCATGGTGACGTGGAAGATAAAAAGACAGGGTTATAAATAACTAATTCTCACTCTCCTTCCTTTTCTGAAGATACCTTTCACTGGCCAAAACACAGCAAGGAAGCCAGAAGGCCCTAAGGCTGCTTATTTACACAGTCCTTAAAGGCTGCTTTGAAGAGCACAGGATGGGTTTATACAAGGCTACAGAAGAAATCTCATGGGAAAAATGAAAGGTACCCAACATAAATATGATGTACGAAGACTGGTATATTTTCTTCTCAACAACAAAACAAGAATAATATCAACTTTCAGAGGTATATATTTGACTGATGTTCAATTTTCCTTAATTTTTAGTTTACAAACTTGGTATTTCTAATGAGCAATTGTTCATAATGGTAAATGATTTTAGCTTGGCTTATATTTGTTAGCCAATTTGAAGAAGCAAAATTGTTATTTCATTTATTGAGTTCCACCACTGACCCCTCAAATTATGTTCTACTCCATTTCCTCTAATTAAAATATACATGAAAAATTAAGATGACATGGCTGAAGACTAAGCAGGAAGAAATGGAGGAATGTAGTATACCTGGCTGATCAAAATATTTATATCATAATAATGGAAAATTTATATTGTAATAATGGAAAATTTATAATGGCACAAAGAGTTTTCATTCTCACATTGTTTCTGTCCCCACCTCCAGGAATAAACAGCACAGTTAGAACATGTCTTTATTCAAAAAGTTGACTTCCGTTCCAAAGAGTTTACTTCTCTTGCTGGCCAAGAGTTGAAGTCACACTAAATTATACTAAATTATATAAAATGTGTTTTGCTTGTTGTCTAATTGTTTTTAATAGAGTATAAGTTCTATATGTCTTACATCTATATTTTATGTTCAGGATATGCCACTTTATTATCCACATAGCCTTCAAAAGATTTGAAGTTAGAGAATTAAATGGAAACTCTAACTGTAGTTTCATAATCACTTAAAGCATCACAATAATATAAGCAAAAACTAAGCTGAGGCTTTATTCTAGGTCAGTGCTGTTCAAAGTGTGGTTCGTGGATTATTGCTGGTCCACAAACAATTTGTTATTGTGCCAATATAAGAAATTAAAAGTCAGCATCTGGAAATGTCTATAGTATTTTGATAGCTGCTTATGGCCAAATAGTCTTACTAGACACCAGCAGTAGGATCATGTTTTAATTTGTAATAATTTAATGTCACTTTGGCAACTATACTTCAAAAGCATATAAAATCTAGTATTTATTTCTTGCATAGATAGATACTTCAATCAATCGTAATTAAATAAGAAAATTATTGAAGCTAAATAGAAGATATAAATTTTGAAAATTCAGCAACACTTCCTTCATTTTGTATAAAATTTCAAAATGAATATTATAATTTTGTTATACAATCACTTCTATTATCCATAATATACTTCTATGAGAATAAACAGTTTAATATGTGAGTTATTAGAGCAAATCATTTTTAAATAGATATGTTGTTTTTTTTTCCTAGGACTGGTGCTGTCATTGACCTAACAGATAAGTTAACAAGCAAGATTTCATACACCTCTGAGTTATAGTCTTCACACTATATGGACAAGTTAGATAAATACTGTGCATATGAATATTTTGAGTATTATTGTGAAAAATGGGCCTACCCAGTGTGTGTATAGAGGTGTTTAATGTGGAGAATCATTGATTTTTTAAAATTATGACTATAGAAAGCAAAATATATCAGTTATAAAAATGTTTATATTAATCACTGCATACTTTCTGTGTTGAAAACAGAAAATAAAATTTTATACTTATTTCTTAAATTTATTTGTATTGCATATTTAATGTTTCTATATCTCTTGCATCTAATTAAAACGAGTGTAATTGTATATATCTTCATTGGTTTTTATTTTATTTTTCTAGTACTTTATTGCATTTTACAAAAGTATTTCCCCGTAATGAGTTGGCAGGCAGTTTACTGATTCTTCACAGGACAGTTTGGGAAATACTGAACTTGGTGAATAGTAATCAATGATATAAACAGTATGCAAGTAATAAAAGGAAGAAAAAAATGAAATATAATAATAGAGGACACAAACAGATGGAAAAACATTTCTTGGTCATGTTTAGGAAGAATCAATATTGTGAAAATGGCCATACTACTCAAAGTAATTTATAGATTCAATGCTCTCCTCATCAAGCTACCAATGACCTTCTTCACAGAACTAGAGAAATCCACTTTAAACTTCATATGGAACCAAAAGAGAGCCCACATAGCAAAGAAAATCCTAAGCAAAAAGAACAAAGCAGGAGGCATCATACTGCCTGACTTCAAACTATACTACAAGGTGACAGTAATCAAAACAGCATGGTACTGGTGCCAAAACAGAGACATAGACCAATGGAACAGAACAGAGGCTTCAGAAGCAACACCCAACATCTACAACTATCTGATCTTTGACAAACCAGACAAAAACAAGCAATGGAGAAAAGATTCCCTTTTTAACAAATGGTATTGGGAAAACTGGCTAGCAATGTACAGAAAGCAGAAACTGGACCCCTTCCTGTCACCTTACATTAAAATTAACTCCAGATGGATGAAATATTTAAACATAAGACCTTATACCATTAACACCCTAGAATAAACATTCAGGACATAGGCATAGGCAAGCACTTCATGACTAAAACACCAAAAGCATTGGCGACAAAAGCCAAAATAGACAAATGGGATCTAACTAAACTTCAGAGCTTCTGTACAACAAAAGAAACAATCATTAGAGTGAACCAGCAACCAATAGAATGGGAAAAAATGTTTGCAATCTACCCATCTGACAAAGGGCTAATATCCAGAATCAGTAAAGAACTAAAACAGATTTACAAGAAAAAAAACAAGCAACCCCATTCAAAAGTGGGCTAAGGATATGAACGGACACTTCTCAAAAGAAGACATATATGAGGCCAACGAACATGAAAAAATGCTCATTATCACTGGTCATTAGACAAATGCAAATCAAAATCACATTGTGATACCATCTCACACCAGTGAGAATTGCAATCATTAAAAAATCTGGAGACAACAGATGCTGAAGAGGATGTGGAGAAATAGGAACAGTTTTACACTGTTGGTGGGAGTGTAAATTAGTTCAACCATTGTGAAAGACAGTGTGGCGATTCCTTAAGGATCTAGAAATAGAAATTCCATTTGACCCAGCAATCCCATTGCTGGGTATATATCCAAAGGATTATAAATCATTCTACTATAAAGACACATGCACACATATGTTCGTTGTGGCACTGTTTACAATAGCAAAGACCTGGAATCAACCCAAATGCCCATCACTGATAGACTGGACAAACAAAATGTGGCACACATACACCATGGAATACTATGCATTCATAAAAAAAACAATGATTTCGTGTCTTTTGTAGGGACTTGGATGAATCTGGAAACAATCATACTCAGCAAACTGACACAGAAAGTCAAACACCGCGTGTTCTCACTCATAGGCAGGCATTGAACAATGAGAACACATGGACACAGGGAGCATCACACACTGGGGTACGTTGGGTCGTGGAGGGCTGGGGGGCCAACAGTGGGGGGTTGGGAGAGTGGGGAGAAAGGCCAAATATAGATAATGGGGGATGGAGGCAGCAAACCACCTTGCCATGTATGTATCTATGCAACAACCCTGCATGATCTGCACATGTACCCAAGAATATAAAGTACAATAAAAAAGTCCATGTTTTTTGTTGCTATAATTGTAATACATAATCATTTTTATTTTTCAAATGTAATTGGGTTGGTGAAATATGAAACCAGATCACAAGCAAATAATCTTAGTTTGACCACTTGTAAGAAGTATCAGGGATTAACAGGGCTACTTCTTTAACTAAGTATTTCTTTATAAAAATCTCAAGACACTTTGTTATATTCATTAGTAGCATTGTTCAGGGATCTATTTAGCATGCATTTCAGTGATTATATCAGATGTATTATCCATCCCACCAGTACCGTATACTACTGTTTTCTCATTCTTAGTACCTAGCACACTGCCTGATGAAAATTAGAGAATGACTAAATATTTATTTTATAAATAAATGAATGTAACAATTTATTAAATATAGAGACTGATAGTCAGAATAATATGTTTATTTGTTGTCCAATATGATTTGGCTGAGTCCCCATCCAAATCAACTCTTGAATTGCAGTTCCTAGAATTCCACATGTCGTGAGAGAGACCTGGTTGGTGGTTATTGAATCATAGGTACAGTCACCCCCCCATGCTATTCTCATGATAGTGAGTGAGTTCTCATAAGATCTGATGGTTTTATAAGGGGCAATTCCCTCTTTGCTTGACACTTATTCTCTCTCTTGCCACCCTGTGAAGAGATGCCTTCTACTATGATTATAAGTTTCCTGAGTCCTCACCAAGCCATGTGAAACACTGTGAGTCAATTAAACCTCTTTTTTTTCTCATAAATTACACAGTCTCAGGTATGTCCTTATATCAGTGTGAGAATAAACTAATACAGTAAATTGGTACCACAGAGAGTGGAGTGCTGCTATAAAGATAACTGAAAATGCAGAAGTAATTTTGGAACTGGGTAACAAGCAGAGTCAGGAACAGTCTGGAGGGCTCAGTAGAAGACAGGAAAATGTGGGAATGTTTGGAACTTCCTAGAGATTTGGAGGGCTCAAAAGACAGAAAGTTTGGAACTTCCTAGAGACTTGTGCATAAGCTTGGAACTCCCTAGAGACTTGTTGAATGGCTTAAACCAGAATGCTCATAGTGATATTGACAATGAAGTCCAGGCTGATGTGGTCTTACATGAAGATGAGGAACTTCTTGGGAACTTGAGCAAAGGTCACTCTTGCTATGAGAAGAGACTGGAAACAGTTCGTCCCTGCCCTAGAGATCTGTGGAACTTTGAACTTAAGAGATGATTTAGGTTATCTAGCAGCAGAAATTTCTTAGCAGCAAAGTGTTCAAGAGGAGGCAAAGCATAAAATTTTGCAAAATTGGCAGCCTGATGATGCAATAGAAAATAAAAATTCATTTCTGGGGAGAAACTCAAGCCTGCTGCATAAATTTGCATAAGTAAAGAGGAGCCAAATGTTAATTGCCAAGACAATGGAGAAAATGTCTCTAGGGCATGTCTGAGGTCTTCACAGCACCCCCTCCCATCACAGGCCTGGAGACCTACGAGGGAAATTGGTTTTTCTGGGATCCAGGCCCCCCTGATGTATGCATCCTCGGGATATGGTGGCCTGCACCCCATCCCTTCATTCTAGCTGTTGCTAAATGATGCCAAAGGACAGCTCAGGTCATTGCTTCAGAGGTTACAAGCCCTAAGCCTTGGCATGTTCCACATGGTGTTGGTCCTGCGGGTATGCAGAAGACAAGAGCTGAGGTTGGCAACCACCACCTAGATTTCAGCGAATATATGAAAATGCCTGGATGTCCAGGCAGAGGTATGCTTCTAGGGCAGAGCCCTCATGGAGAACCTCTGCTAAGGCAGTGCAGAAGGGAAATGTGTGGTTGGAGCCGCCACAGATTCCCCACTGGGGCACTGTCTAGTGGAACTGTGAGAAGATGGCCACCATCCTCCAGATCTCAGAATGGTAGATCCACTGACACCTTGTACCGTGGAACTGGAACACCTGCAGACACTCAAAGCCAGCCTGTGAAAGTAGCCATAATGATGGACTGTACCCTGCAAAGCCACAGGGGCAGAGCTGCTCAAGGCCATGGGAGCCCACCTCTTGCATCACCATAACATGAATGTGAGACATGGAGTCAAAGGAGATTATTTTGGAACTTTTAGGTTTAATTACTTATTTTCTGACTTGCATGGTGCCTGTAGCCCCTTTGTTTTGGCCAATTTCTCCTATTTGGAATGGAAACATATACTCAATTCCTGTACCTCCATTGTATCTAGGAAGTAATTAACTTGCTTTTGATTTTACAGGTTCATGGGCAGAAGTGACTTGCCTTGTCTCATAGGAGACTTTGTACTTAGACTTTTGGGTTAATGCTGGAATGAGCTAAGACTTTGGGGGACTGTTTAAAAGGCATGATTGTGTTTCAAAATGTGAAGACATGAGATGTTTGAGGGGCTATGGTTTGGTTGTGTCCCCAGGCAAATCTCATCTTGAATGGTAGTTCCCATCATTCCCACATGTTATAAGTAAGATCCAGTAGGAGATAATTGAATAATGGGGGCAGTTAACCCCACACTGTTCTTGTGACAGTGAGTTCTCATGAGATCTGATGGTTTTATAAAGGGATATTACCCTTTGTTTTACACTCATTCTGTCTGCTGCTGCCCTGTGAAGAGGTGCCTTCTGCCATGATTGTAAGGTTCCTAAGGCCTCCCCAGCCATAGAGAAGTGAGTAAATAAAATCTAATTTCTTCATAAATTTAGTTTCTGGTATTTTCACATAGCAGTGTGAGAATTAAGTAATACATTTACTAATTCCATTTGATTGTTTGCTAGGATCTATTTGACTGATAATAATAAAAGGAGGATATAAGGTGCTTGTTGCTATTATATTTAGCACTTTTATTTACTGATTCTGTTACTAATGGAATTTTTTTTCTTATGCAAAGGTGAGATAACTAGCCAAGTCTAAAAGGAAAATTCAATTTGATTTTTTTTTATTTTAAAAATTCCAATGTGATATAAAATAGAGTACAGAAGCTTTCTCTCAGTGAGACACAGTATCTAACCCCATTAACTCCAGAAGTGTCAGTAACCCACATCTTTGAAGGAATCCTTTATTAACTGTATGTTCAATGCATTTTGTATTTGCTAATCTAGGTACTTCTGTTTTCTAGCATATTCTTTGTAGTTTTGACATTTGTTAGAAGAGTGAGGTGTATTACCATTAAATTGTTTTCTCAAAAAATTGGTCAAAATCTTTATTTTTATTTGAAATATTATAAATATCTTTATAGAATACCCATATTGTTTTAATGCATTTATCCAAAATTGTATTTGATAGTATTTTACAATTCTGAAAGGCAAAAGCTCCACTTGCATTTTTGATAATTAGGTTGCAGAAATGTTTATTCATTGATAAACGTCATTGACCACCCACTACGGGCTAGACATTGAGTGCATATATTTTTAAAAGGTATAATTTTTGCTCTCAATCAAGTGAAAGGCAAGGGTATGAAAAAGGAAAATGTATGTGTTTGCATAAACTGTTTTATAAATGATTGTATAAATATGTATTAGAAAATTTATGCATAATTATATTGCAAATGTGTTTCTTAATGTTTAGAATGTTTAAAAACAGCTTGGAAGCTTGTAACACAAAGAACAAACGAGCTATATGATAAAGTATAAATCAAAATCACATAATGCAAGAATTAATTCACTATAAAGTTTGCATACATATTAAAATTGTGCATAAAGTTTACATGAATTTAACATTTACACTGAAAACCCATAGTGAGACTGTAATACATTTGATTGAACATTAGAAAAATATAAAAATTTCATGCCCGTATATATGAAAATGTAATGTTGCTAAAGATTGTAAAAAATAAATATTTTGAAATAGGTACAAGGAATATTAAAGGAAGTCAAGAGTCAGTATTTTAGACTTAATATTATTAATGATGTTACTGACATGCAGATATGTTAATATATTTTTAATATTTTGATTTAAACTTCTGGAATGTAGATATTGTCATGAAGTCTTTTCTAATAGCGTAAGTTCTAAAATGAGATTTACATTCCACTACATATTGATTACAATCATGGAAGACACATACTCTAATGCTATATCTTTAAATCTATAGGATTCTTTACAACAAATGTAATGGCAATTAAAAAGTTTTGCTGAATGCTTCAATAAGCTACTCCTTAAGTCTGCATTTTGGTGAATCATATAAACATTTCTATTTTGCTGTTCATTTTCAGAAATGCCATCTCCCTTCTCATTTTATCACCACAAAGGTTGCATCATCCTGAGAAGTCTTGAATATTGTTGTAAATAGGAAATATAATTTTGAAATAATAAATTAATATATTCTAATTATTTGCTCACCCACTTCAAATTATGGTTCATTCCCAGCTTTCTTTTATTATTATTATTATTATTTTATTTTATTTTTTTAAAGATGGGGGTCTCACCATGTTGGTCAGGCTGGTCTTGAACTCCCGACCTCAGGTGATCCGCTCGCCTTGGCCTCCAAAGTGCTTGGATTACAGGCGTGAGCCACCATGCCCAGCCTCATTCCCAGCTTTCATACTTATTACTGCATGGCCAACGTAATTGCAGATGTAAAATGTGATGGCGTTTGAAGGTCTAAGTTTGGAAAACCAAAATCATAGGGTTCGCCTTCCATCTGGAGGCAATTTCTCTGTTAATTAAGAATTAGCTGAGAGATTGGATTAGTAACCGTTAATACATGAAGAAATTCTGTGACTTTCTGACTCAGAAGAAGATTCAAAAGAGGTATAAAGAAGTGTAGGCATTAAAATACTTAATCTAAGATATAATTATTAAACATGTAACGTCTAAAGTAAATGGGTCAAGACCTAGAGAGTTAAGCATATTATTTTAAATTATAAATTTAAATATTATATAAATATTATAAAATATCAATCTTATAAAATATGAATATTATAAAAAGTTATGTGTCTGGAGAAAGAGATGGCAATGAGTAAGTTAGCTTAAATCTAAGTTTTTCATAGTGATATCTCACAAATATTATTTGGAAATATAATTTATCCAAAAGACAAACTACAAAGTGAACTGTGGAAGAGCAGCAGTTTTAGTTCAACTTTTCAATCTTCCATAAAAATTTTTTTAAAATTTAAAATGTAAGTTTCTATAACATTACTTTTAATTCTGTATAAATTGACTTTTAATTCATGTAATTCTGTATAAATTAACTTTTGATTCACTCAGCTAAAGTAAAAATACTTTAAAAATTAAATGTTAACTAATATATATAAATATGCATACATACCTTTATATACACAATACATGCATATATACCTATATAAAATACATGTGCATACATAGCTATATATACTTATTTATGTATACATATATGCACATTTCATTTAAACATCGAAGTTTTAACATATGCCATTTAGAATTTTTATAGATTGAATGGTCAGTAGGAATTTTATATTAGTACAAATGATAAATGCATTTTTCTAGAATTTGAAAACCTCATTATTTTTTATGACAGTGGCATAAAATTTAGCAACAAAGATAACACTGGGCAATCATGGTTACTTCAATATCTCTGAAAAGTACAGAGATTAGCAAACAATACATTTAGGTATAGAATTTTGCTTTGTTTTGTTTTCATTGGGTTTTTCTAATTTCTGAAACTCCATTGACACCTAGTACCTTAGCAAATTGTAGTTATTTGTGTGTGTGTGTGAAGGTGAGAAACGTCAATGTAAGCAGCCCTCTGGCTTAGATAACCTTATATCTTCTACTTGTGTCTATTGACCAACACCAGATAACAGGTAGTGCTGGTGCAGGTAGGTCTTAGTTATTTGCCATAAGATTCAGAGACATTCTCAGGAATACAATGCTCAGGCACCTGGAAGATTACTTCACATATGCTGCAGAGGCCAATACCATTTATAGCAGAAAAATAACATCATTAATTCAAGAACTCCACAATAAGGCTACTTAGGGATTTAATGTCTTAAGTCCTGAAGTTTTCTTATAAGACTGACTCATGGAAGGAGTAAATGACAGAGATTAATATACAAAACTAATAAAAGTGCATCAGTGACTTGGGGACATATATTCTAAGAAAATTATTAACATATAATTATTACCATGAGAATTACATGGAATTATTATAGGTAGAATTAAAATCTCAAGCATAGTAGTTATTAACTACTGTAATTAACAGTTATAACTAAAAATCAGTCTATGCTGCAACAGTGAAAAATTATTTCAAATCTTGCTGTTAAATAGCTAATGATAAACTAATAATTAATGATCAACTAATAACTGAAAAGATGCAGGAACATACTTAAGAAGCTCAGTTGAGGCAGTTATGGTCCCATCTATTAAAAGAGGGTAGGTCTTGCCAGTCTTCCTTACTCAGCAAGCAAGTCAGATAACATAGTTGAAATCAAATCTCAGACCTAGTTAATATTTTAGATTGGAAACTGTGTCATCCAATTTGCATCCTCTATGGCAACCGGACAGAAGGCTATCACTTTGCCATCCTACGTAATCATCGCTCAACTGTTTTCAAACATCAGGGCTCCATTAAACTTCTGTGCTATAGAGGATAATAAGGGGATACAGACAAACGTAGCCATATTTGCCAATTACTGAAGATCAAGATGAGGAAGGAAGACAGAGTGATAAACTGCTAACAATGCTGTATTCATTCCCCAGCATATGACTTTCCCTCATCTTCTGCCAAACAACAGCTTCAGGGAACTCCATCAAAAATATGCATATACACAGTAGAAGAAAAAGATAGATGTATTGTTACATATGCTTCCTTTGGCAAAGGTAAATGGAGAAAAAGGATTATAAAAATAAACTCTTTTTTTTGAGACAGATTTTCAGTCTTGTCACCCAGGCTGGAGTGCAATGACGCAATCTCAGCTCAGTGCAACCTCCACCTCCTGGGTTCAAACAATTCTCCTGCCTCAGCCTCCCGCACAGCTGGGACTACAAGCACCCACCACAACACCTGGTTAACTTTTGTAATTTTAGTAGAGACAGGACCTCGCCATGTTGGCTAGGCTGGTCTCAAACTCCTGACCTCAGGTGACCCACCTGCCTGGGCCTCCCAAAGTGCTGGGATTACAGGCATGAGTCACCGCACCCTGCCAAAATGAACTCTTAAGAGACATAGTTAAAGACTGTAGTATTGTATAAATTTCCTTTCATTCTTCCCACCTCCAAGAAAGACACAGGATAAAGCTGATGGGATTAAGAGAAAAAAAAGTTAACCTAAAATGCTACACAGTTACCCAGTTTCACTGAAATCTGATTCTAGTATTTAACACTCTGGGGCAATATACAAAAGACCTAAGAAAGATGATATGTGTTGGTTTATTCTGTTTTATGATAATAATTACTAAAATACAAAATACATGTTTAGAATATTCATTAATTATGTATCAGAATAAGTAAATTTCTTAACTAAACAACTAGTTTGGGAAAATCAGTAAAACTACATTTACTAATGTGTGATTAAATAATAATATCTTAATTTTGGAGAAGATTATAAATAAAATTTATTTCAGTGGTTTGAATTTCCATCCTCCTTTCCTTCTCTATTAATTTCCTTCCTTTCCTAGACACCACTACTCTCAATAAATTTTACATAGACCTATAATTAAATAGTCAAGAGCACCTTGGTTTGAAATGGGCAAGGCAGAGGGTAGTAGACTGCTACCCTTTTAACAATCCTCCGTCTCTAATAGCATCTTTTGGCTGCAAGTAACAAGGTATAACTTCAGGGGAGTGGGAAGCCAAGAAATTTTGAACTAGAAATCTAGGTAAAATTGTTTTTTATTACACATAAGGGAAATGAGGCAAAGAAAGACTAAATATCTTTCTTTGAGCTATAGATATTAGATTTAAGTTGAACTACACTCAAGTTATTAAAAGATTGATTGCGATCATTTTCTTAAAACTTTTTGCAGTGAAAGTCTGAAGTGAAAATGATGTATTAGTAGTAATAACAATGTGCTGAACAATATAGTATAGATTTGTGCTTTTTGGTATATTGAATATGCTTTTAGCCTTCACCTTAAAGTCAAATTAATTTAAATTTTGTAATGGGTAGAATACAATTATCAACATTTTCCTCTTATCTCCTGCTTTTTAATATGACTGCACCTAATGGTTTGAAATTATATTTGTTCAATCTATATTCTTGTGACCTCTAGAGTTTTATTGGAAGCAAGGCAGCAATGAAGCAACTGGCTTCAATCACCAACATGCATGGATATAAAAAAAAAGAATTAGTGCTGGAAAAATAAGAATGTTGAATACATAGTTTATTTAATGCAAGTTAGCTAATTACAGTATTAGTTGAACTGGTTTTTAGCCAGTAATCTCGATGATTTTAAAAACTTCTGATGAAAACATTTATAAAATGGGCACTAACAAATCTTATTAAATAATTTAACATATGCTATTTTAAGTGCTTTTAAGTCATACTTTACATCAATTTGTATTGTCATTCACTTTTTGTTAAAAGATCAAAAACCAGTTTATAGTAGCTATGTATTTATCTTACTAACATTCATTAAGGGTTATTTTGCTCAACAAGATGTGAAGATGAATTAGGCCCTTGTTAATATACTGAAAAGGATTGCCTAACCTAGGAAGGAAAAAAGGGCTCGGTACAAAAATAGTTACAATACCAGGGAGACCATGAGAAATGCTTTAAAGGAAGTGGAAATTAAACCTATATATTTAATATCTAATTGTAGAGGCTAACGAGCTCATGATAAACTAAATAATTTGGATCACATTCAGCTATGTACATTTTAAAATCAATCTATAGCTAATCATCTTCATAAAATAAACTGATATTCCACTACCTTTTAATCTTCAGAACAATTAATTGACTAAGTATTGAATGAAATTTCAAACATGGAAAATTCAAGTTATACATTTAAGTAAGTATTTTTATAACACATTGATAATATGTTTACATTTCATATAGCATAAAGATTCATGTACACAAAGTGTAGATGACAAAAAACTAAATATGTAAATGAGTTAAAATTCCTAGTTTATACTTTCTGGCATTAGAGAACTAGTTAGAATCACAACTTTGTAGATTTCTACTGACTCATAAATTTATCTGTTACTTTTCTCGTTAAAGAACCTCTTCAGCCAATGTGGGATGCTATTTTCCAGAGTACACATCTGTATTTAGTCTATAAAAGGTCTACGGTAGTCATAAAACATATTTAATAATGTTGTTATGATATATTGAGTATTTATTGTATGTGTGTTTTGTTTAACATATTTTGCCTTTTATCATTACTAGATATATTATTAAATATGAATGTTATGATGATTTAATATTTGTTTTTGAAATATTAAATATAACATGTATATCTTCTTCACTTCATAAGTGTCATCCAAATTGCTTTAACACATGTAAATTAAAATTTTAATAACATGACTAGCATAGTGTGATTATAAAATATTGTAACAGAGGTCAGGAGACAAAATAAGGAAATATTAAAATTAGGAATAACAAATCATTATTAATATTTGAAAATATGTTGGTCTATGTAAAATAGCACAGAAAATATAATTTAAGAAAAGTATCAATAAAGCAATTTTGCAAATTATTGAATATAAATCAATATATGAATATTAATAGCCTTTTTACACACAAGAAATTTCTTATTAGGAATTATAGTAGAAAAATATTTTAGGCATATAATGAAGAGTGCAATGTGCAATGACTTTATAGAAAAAACTTACTGTATATCATGAAATAAAAAAGTGATTAATGAAGAAATATGTGATGTTCATTTTTGAGATGACTCAGTGTTCTACAGATGTTCATTAGCTACAGAATAATTTATATACTCAAACGCATTCAATGAAACATCCCAGAATTTTTGTGGCAAATGAAATTCTCATTAGAGCAAAAGCACTTTAAGAAGATAAAAGAAAAATATTGATTCTACATATGAGTGACATTTGTCCTTCTGTGCTTGGCTCATTTTTTTAACATAATATCCTCTACTTTTATTCAGGTTGTCACAAATGACAGGATTTTGTTCTTTCTTATGGGTGAACAGCATTTCACAGTGTCTACATGCCACAATCTTTAAATTCATTCATATCTTGACTACCGTGAATAGTGCAGCAATGCAGATATCTCTTTGCCATACTGACTTGATCATCTTTGGATATATAACTAATAATGAGACTGTTGTATCATATGGTCGATGTCATAGAAACAGAGTTGAATTCTGATTACCGGAGTCTGGGGAGAGTAGAAGAAAGTGAGTGTGGGGAAAGGTTAGTCAACGGGTACAAAGTTATAGTTAGAAAAGAGGAGGAAAAAGTCCTGGCTTTTATTGCACATTAGTATGACCGTAGTCAACAATAATGTACTCCAAAATAGCTAGAAGAAGAAGGGATTTTGAATGTTCTTGGCACCAAGAAATTACAGTTGTTTGAAGTGATGGATATGTGACTGTCCTGGTTTGATCCTTATACAATGTATATATGTATTGGAACATCACACTGCACCTCATAAATATGTGCAATTGTTATGTGTAAACTTAAAACAAAAGTGTAAAAATATTGAAAACTCTGAATAATGAGACATGGATAAGAATGCTCTCTGAAAATGTTAACAGAAGAAAGGACAAAGTTTTCAAAAGTCTGTGAATAGGAAATAGATATATAAACAATATTATACCATGTGATGACTAATATACCACAGTCAGAATAAACCTATGTATATGCTGACATCATAACTATAATGTCTAGTGAAAAATGGTATTATGTAGTTCCATGTAAGCAAAATCCAAAACCATATTTTTGAAAAGACATATTTATAACTGAAATATTTAAACTATAACTTTAGCTATTGTCTCTGGAAAGAGTAGAAAATAAAAAGGGTTGATGAAACAAAAAGACAGAACTTTAAATCTTATCTATACTTTGATAAATATATATTTATATTTGGTGAGCATTAATGAATTACTATACATAAAAATTATGTACAATATTAATTATATTTGACATATTATTTGAAATGTTTAACTTGTTACTTTTTTTAGCATAAAACTGTTTATTTTCAAAATCCAATAATAAAACTTAAAAGGTAAACTGAATATTAAAAGGCTATTTATTTATAATAATATTTTACAATTTGAAAAGTCCTGACAAGTTATTTTCCTATATTTAATATATGTAATAGTCAATCTAGTTTTCCTGAAGCATATGTTTTGATGTTCTTCATGTTGCAATATTTTTCATCACTACTTTATCTAGTTTAATATTTTTTTACAAAAATGTAAGAAGAGTCTAATTAAAAACAAGAATTTAATATCTTCTGTAAATATCTAGCACATTTAATCTTTCAAAGTGACTAGTTCATGTTTCTATATAGAGGTGTCCAATATTTTTTAATTTCTTAAATGCTATCACATGATAATGTATAAAATATCTGAAAAATTGTGAAAGGTCATATGGATGTGAGACCACTATTATTAAGAACACTAATGACTGTAATTCTAACAACTGGGGGTTAAGGGCAACTTCCCCACTGAGCGAGAACTGCTGCCGTTGGGATCTTGGAGTGGGTCTAATAAATAGCACTTACATTCTCTATTCAGGTACCGAACCCAGAGAAAAATAGGTTTGGGTATAAACTCCAAATACATAACCTCAGCCTACTTTTAGTAAGATACTACTGTAGTTTGAAGTAATATTTTATTATCAGTGGCATTTGCACATCCTAATATCAAAAGCTAGATTAGACAAACTCATCCACTTTATCAGTTAGGATAGGCTAATTGCTGTTATGAGGAGGCAAAAAGTATATAATGGCTGCAACATATAGTAAATGATTTTCTGTTCATTAAGCTGGAGAGAAGCTGCACAGATTGGTGAGGCCATCTCATTCCAGCATAAATATTGTCTTATCTTCAGCATTCAGCTTCCAGATTGTCCTGGCCATCATCTCCAGGTCAGCTAGTATAGTAAAGAGCATATGAAAGTTTCCTTTTTGTTTGTTTTCTATTGTTTGTGCAGTTTGCTGAAGGTTGCATACCATTTTTATTCACCTCCCATTACATAAAAAACTTATTCAAATCATCATTTCTAATGGAAAGAAATCTGACATTTTGATGTGTATTTGTGTGCGTGTGTGCACATGCGTGTGCGTGCAAAGGAAAAGAATATAGGTACTGATGAGCATCTGGAAGATTCGGCCACACGCACAAAGTGGTGGTTAAGCCCAAGGATCAGAGCAGGAAACCCTTTCTGCAGACAGATTTACGTACACAATAAAGGAGAAAGGAAAGGTCGAAAGTTTCATACTCAACAGTCAGAATAATGGTAGGTGGAGAGTGACTTGCTATTTCAATTCATGGCATTTCTGTTACCTGGAAGTGAAACTGCATTTGAAAAACGTGATGAGAAAATCTGACGCAGTTGAGTCCATCTTGCTTCTGTCTTTGCTCATTCCTGGATGTAGGCCGAGTTAACTATGGGAGGAATTTAGTTTATAGTTCAACTTTAAAAGAAAGATAATAATAGTCCCTTTTTGAAACTAAAACCCTCTTTGCTCGGGGAACCAAACGAACTTTGTAAAACGAATAAATTGGCCACTTGGTTAGAGTGGGCTCAGGAGTCATGTAGTCAGGGATCTGCAAACTCCTCAGTCGCCCCTGTAGATAATATCATTATGGTAAGCCTGGGAGTTGTCTTTGGGGCATTTTTCAGACCTTGCATTCTCATACACCAGCTGATGCCACCAGGACAGGTGACCCATGCTAAGAAACTGACTCAACTCATCCTGTCCTCAGCCCAGTAATTGACTCGGCTAAAGAAGAGTTTGGCCCTTTGTGATTTCATCCTCAAATCAACTAATCAGCATTCCTCATTCCCTAATCCCCTGTTTGCCAAACTGTCTTTGACAACCCTTAGCCTCTGTATTCTCAGGAAAACAGATTTGAGAATTATCTTCTGTCCTTTTGTGTACCTGCTTTGCCATAATTAAGTGCTTTCTCTGCTGCAATATCTCTACTGTTTTCATTTTATTGGCTTTTTTTGGGCAGTGAGCAAGAAGAAGCAATTGGGCAGTAAGAGAAGTAAGCATTAGCAGTGTTTCAGAAGTACCCTTCCCACTTAAAAAATTGCTTGGTTTCTTCTTTCATATTAAAATGTATATTTTACAAACTAGTTAAAACCGTGAAGGAAAAGTAAATAAGTTTATTCTTAAATAAAGTGCATTAAAGATACATTTATTTTATTTTAAGCTTTGGTAAGTAAAATATGATGTACAGAAAGTTCTGCAGATGAGAAAGTATTTTTAAAGAGTAGAAGCTCTCCCACTGGTAGTAGAAAGCAAATGCAATTATTTTGCCTATTTTAGTGATCGTTATTTCGTCATGAAAATATAAATAAACATATTGTTCTTATTTATGCATTTTAAGCCACATATAAATTCACCTGATTATTAAAAATTATTTTGGTTGCTAGTACTGATCAATGTACAAAGTTGTTTTTTTTTTAAAAAAAGGAATAGGTTTATTTTTCTTATGCAAATAAAGCAGACTAATTAATAAGCCATCAAAGGCTATTATAGGGCTTCAGTGACAATCTCAGGGTTTAGATGTTTTCCATTTCTCGACTCTCTTTATCTTTAGGATTTGGACCTTCACCACACTGTTGTCTTGAAATCATTGTAAAATCACTGCTGTAATCAGTCACCATGTTTGTATTTCAGAGATTAAGAATGTGGGAAGTAGGGGAAAGGGAGCCAAAGCCTAAAAGTCTTTCTTTAATAAAGTTTTGTCTTTCCTTATGGAAAAATCACAAGCTTCCAGTTGAATAATGTATAACAATTTCCCACAATTGTATTATAGAGTCAACCACTTTACAGCTAGTCATTTTGAAACCTAAAGTGGCACACTCTAGGACTCAGCCCCTCCAGCTCTGATACGTGTGCTGAGGGAATTATACATGCTGGTATTGTCTATAGGAGCAAACTGGAAAGAGAGGGAAAGAGAGAAGAAAGGAGACAGAAATAAAGAGAAGGAGGTAGAAAGGAAAGAAGGACCTGACATTTATATTAATAAAGGTAATGGCTAATTTAATTTTGTTGCAAGCATAAAAAATGCAGTCAAATGGAAAATGAGATAGATTGGAGATATAATCACTGGTATGCTAGTCAATCAACACTTCAACTTAAAAAGTTTTAACTTATGGTGTTTACCAATTAGCATGGTGTAAATACTTCCACTATAGCTAATTTCAACCTACCTGTATAAAAATGAGGTTTTTCAAGCCAATGCCAACCAGCTCCACCCCATCACTAAAATACTGTTCAAAAACTAAATTGTGAGTGCATGCACAGGGCACATTTCCTGAAGCATATTTGGACAACAATCATAATAATTCAAGTAGAGTTCTACAATACTGTATATTCTGCATAGATATTCGTATATTGGGAAGTTATAAACAAAATTCCTTATAATTGGCTTCTTTAGAATTGGATTAAGTAAAAATATTTTAAAATAATGATTAAAGATCACTTTAAGGGTATCTGTAATATTATACTTTAATGTAAAGTTATTTGAAGGAAACAGATATGGTTAAAATCATTAATCCTTGTTGATAAGGTTATTTTTTCTGTTTATTGTCTTTCTTATCTTCTGTAATTTTGAAATTTTCTCTAAATAAGTTTATGGGAAAAGAAATAACTACTCAAACAATCTCAAACATAAGATATAGGTGCCATAGCAGCACAGGCATATGTGAAATCACCATAGTGGTAGAAAGTGTTGATAAATTAAAATGAGTACTTCATTTTCACAAACTTAGATATCCACTCTAGAAAATCAAGAGCTGTAAATGAGAAAAGATTTGATGATTGTTTAATGAATAAACAGTTATTTTAAAATGGAAAATCTTTACCTAGTTTTTAAAGTGACCTACAATAAATGCCAGAGAGTGGGAAAATATTGCAAGGCCAAAATGACCCAAGTAGTTATTTTACTTGGAAAAAATGTGGCAGGATTTCAGAATTATAGTTTGGAATTAATATAGTTGCTTTAGGTTGACCATAAATTTCTCCACAAAACTAGAAAAATTTTGAGGAAAAACATGGCATCATTAGTAATTATGCCTAGACAAAATTTATAAACCAGTGTTGATGATAAATAGAGATATGGCTAATAATTTGCAAAGAATATATTATGTGGATGAGAAAAAAAAGTATAGAATTGAGGTCACATGATATTATCAGCAATTTAGGTATGATGAGTGGTTCGATGAAAATTGTCTAAAAGGCAATTGAGAAGAAATGGCAGATAAATAGAAAATATAGATTTATTCAATTACTTTCTGGATGATATTAAGAAGAAACTATACTGAAAGAACAAGACATTGAAATTTATTATAATATAAGACACAGAAAATAAGTGCAGTTTTCACAACAATTTTGTACTGAGAAAAATTTTCCCCAGTAAAATCTTAAGCAAATTTGCAAAAATGTGAATATAAATAATTTGACAAAGGTACAAGTTTAACCATCTCTTATCTTATTTATATTTGACCTGTTTTACAAAAAGCTTCAGGAGGTGTATCTGCATTAATATCACAAACTGCTTTTGGAATATTTTTGTTTGTGTCTTAGTTCAGAAAGAGGATCATAGCAGTGTTTCCTAAAAGCAGACAGTTACTGCTTTCTTTGATATCTAAAATTTTCTTAAGTGAGGAAAATCACTATCTATGACTTTGAGTTAAAAAATCTGTGTCTGTTCTTTTCTTAAGGTCTTTATTGGTAAATTGTGTCTATTAAATTGTAAAACCATCCAATTTTCTTGTTCCTGTGGTTGTTTGCTCCAGAGCCAATGTGAGAAAAGTCAGCACTGTAGGCAGCATTTTTTCCTTTCTTTGTAATTGTACAAAGCAAAAATATTCACTTCTATTCTTCAAAGTTATACTCTTTTTTTCCAGCCACTCCTAGAGTTTTCAAATCATGGAAAGCTATTCAACTCACTTCCCACTCTTTTGGAAAATTACATTCACATGAAGGACAATTCTAATTCATTCTGCTGATAACAAATATCCCAGTGAATTTCTCTGCATTTAAGTGAATCATCTTTATGAAGTCATTCTTAAACCGTGAAAAAATTAAAGTCAAAATAATACTTTCAATTATAGTCATCTCATATAAAAATAAGCGTAAGAAATGATCTATAAGACATGTGCCATGGGCACTTTTAATCTGTTAGAACTTTCAAAAATGGATAAAATAAGGCATACTCTTTAATCATTGTAAGGCTTGTTTGTATTTATAAATACATATACCCAAAATCAGCATAAGTGTGAAGAGCTAAATTGTACTGGTGAAAAAATACAATGACAAAACAATAGGTATAATTTTTAGAACAGCTCATGTACTATAGTCTTTAAACTGGCATAAATTGCCATATCAGTACTACCTCCCACACTCAGAATTCGGGGACAATTACAATCAAGCCAGCCCTGATGATCTGGTATTATGTAAGACTTACAGTTGCATTTCACAACTTACTTCAGCATTTTTTTTTTTTTTGCAGGATTCATAACAACTCAAAGATTTCTATCTTATTGCAACTCTTTTTTTCTTTGAGGCGGGGTCTTCCTGTCACCCAGGCTGGATTGTGGGGCTGAACTTGGCTCATTGCAACCTCTGCCTCCCCCCTTGGCTCCTGATTCTCCCACCTCAGCCTCTCAAGTAGTCGGGACGATAGGCACAAGCCACCATCCCCGATAATTTTTATATCTTTTGTAAAGGCAAGTTTTTGCCATGTTGGCTGGGCTAGTCTTGAACTTCGAAGCTCCAGTAATCTGCCCACCATTGCCTCTCAAAGTGCTGGGATTTCAGGCATGGGCCACTGTGCCCGCCCAGTTTTTCCTTTTTAAACATGAGCTACTATGTGCTAGTATTGTGAGGCTTATAGAAATATTACTCCCATGATTAAAACTCTTACAACCTTTCAATCTCTTGTCTTCATGATTAATAATTTTGGAGCCTTTAAATCCCTTCATAAATCATATTATTTAATCTATCGAGTAACTTAGACACTGTTGTTTGAACCTACAACAAGCTGTCATGTCTCCCTATGTAACTGTTAATTTTATGTGTCAACTTGACTAGGAGCTTACCAGATAGCTGATAAAGCACTACCTCTGGGTGTGTCTGTGAGGGTGTTTGTGAAGCTTAGGATTTGAATCTATGGATTGAGTAAAGATCACCCTTACCAATGGGGACAGGCATCATCAAATCCTTTGAGGGCCCATGTGGAAGCTAAAGGTGAAGGGAGCTCGAATATTCTCTCTCTATTTAAGCTGAGGCACCCACCTTCTCCTGTACTGGGTTATGCTTGCTCCTGGTGCTCTACTCTTTAGATTTTGTGTGGGACTTACAACAGGGCTTCATGCTTCTCAGGCCTTCGAGTCTGCACTGAAACTGCACCCCTGGTTTCCTTGGGCCTCTAGTTTGCAGACTCAGATTATAGGAGGACTTCTTTGTGTTTCTAATCTTGTGAGCTGAGCCTTCATAATAAATCTCTCTCTACGTATCAATATATTTCCTTTTGGTTCTTTTTATCTAAAGAACTTTGAGTAATATACTATGTCAAACACAAAATTGCAATTCTATATGACACAGAAAAATACATATTTATAATTCCTACCATTTTTGTACCAACTTTCCTCCTTTTTATCTTTTGTCTTCATAATGTTATCTAAAAATTGTCATTTTTGCACCTTTCCTCTTCAGAATATATGTAAATATAAAATAATAAGTTGTATTTACATGCTTGTAGTTTACTTTTCATTTCTAAAACAATTATTTATCTTTAAATTGAAAGTCTTCTTAAAATTTTGCCATCTTTTTATACATTGTCTAGTGGTAATTTATATGTTTCTATGTTATATAATTTTCTTAATATCCTTTAACATACTCATACTCTATGCTACAGATGTTTTTTGGTTGAGCGTGTTGTTTTGGGATGATTTTATTGAAAGCGGTGATGTTTTTCTTTCTTTCTTGTTTAACTTTACTATTTGTTTTATTGATTTCACCTTATTACCTTATTTTTCTCATTTTTATGTGAAATTAATTGCCCCAAATTGAAGACAGATGATATATTTTCTAATTTTAGTAGTAACTGCTTATGCATGTGTATGTGTGTATATGTGTGAGTGCATGTCTGTGTGTGTGTGTGAAATAAAAAATATTTATCCATTCTCTGAGATTTTATGGATATTTCTCTCTATCACTTTTATCTGGATTTTCTCTTTAATTTGACTCTCTTTTCCCTGCAATTCTAAGTTTTAAATCCAGTTCCAGGAGCTTCCTCTCTGTGTGGATCTCTCTCCTAAAGAGAAACCTGGATCCCTGAGAGTTTATAGAAGCTTGGCTATTCTAGCCCATTTCATTCTCACTGTGTCCCCATTAAACTCATTTCCTCTCAGATTAGACAAAATGCCTTTATTACGTGTGTATCCTATACCACACTTTATGCAGTTAGATGTCTAGTATTTATTATGAAGTATGCAATACCAGTTTTTTAGGACTGTGAGTTTAGTAGATGCTTTCTCTTAAATTAAATCCCTGACATCTAGCCCAGTTGTGTAAAACCTGTTATTTGTTATATAGATTTCCTAATCCTAATATTCCATTCTGATAATAGCCTATGTTCCCATTTCCCATTGACATGATTCACTTATCAGTTGGAAAAGTATGATATCTCCTGTAAATTCTTTCATGTTCCATTTTTCCCCATTACTCTGGGATGAAGATCATCTATTTAATATTTTTCCTTCACATTCAGCCACTTTCTCCACATTATCTCTGTTCTCTGCATTAAATATTTCCAGGTCATCTTTATTTAAAATGAACCTTAACATGAGATTTGTATAGACTCTGTCTTTTCTCTTTTATCTCAAATTGTACATCTGCTGTGTCTATGTGTTTGCCACTGAAACTATACCTGAAACTGAGCTAAAACCATCACCATCACCATTTTATAGAAAAATGTGTGTTGTCCTAAATACTACGTCTACATTTCCCTTCTTCATTTTATTTGACATTTTCATAGTATTGAACGCTTAACTTATGCTGCTTGAATCTCCAGAGCTTCTCTGGGTTTATGCATGAATAGAATTATATTTCTATCTCAATATATGATGAATAATCCATAACTTTTTATTGATCTGAGAATGAATTTCCAAACTTATCGTTTTTCCAGATAGTAATTCTATATTCTCAAAATACACATTTTCTGGTATATCTTAGTCACCTCATAATCAACATTAATTAATCCATATTCTTGTAACTAATTTTTTCTTTCTTATCAGTTCCTCAAATTTCTCCTACACCTTTTATTTGTTTTCTTATTTCTCTAAGAGATGTCATAAATGCCCTTAAATCTTACAGTTATAGTTCAGTCCATCCTTACCTACTCTAGTCTCAATAAGTATGAACTCGTCTCAGTGAGTATAAATGATATAAATATTTAAATCATATTCATTCTTTTTAGATATTGTGTAGTGTTAATACAGTAACGATTTTAAGAGACATCTTATCCTGATCCCCTACTCACATCTATACCATCTCCTGCCATGTGATACAACAGCTATATTTTGAGCAATATTGATTGCATGGTCATCCCTGGGGATGGGTTTAATACAAATTAAAACTGTCAGTGTTTTTAGTTTTTTTTTTTTTGTTTTCATAGATGGTTTGTGAGAGAAGATATTCCCATTTGTCAAGAAGTTAAACTTAAAAATTCAATTTAAATATTTTTATTTTTTATTTTCCTGGGTATGGAGTAAGTATATATATTTATAAGGTACATGAGAAATTCTAAGACAATTATAAACTTATTGTGTACATTTATGCTGACATAGTAGTGCAATCAATATTAATATTATATAAGCACATATAAAATCTCATTTAAAACCTAAAGAGATATATAACTATTCTATGATCAATTACTGTTTGTAAAGCATGTAAAAGAAATTTATACTTCAAAATATGCAAAATGTATAAATATTCAAGTTACTTTTTCCTGCTAAGTTTTAATGCACTTACTACTCATTTATTTTTCTTTCACAAATACAGTTTTTGTGCCTTCCAGTAGAGTTCTATTACATATTGTAGTATTTTTCAAAGTTTGACAAGGATTCTATGAGGCTCTAAGGAATGATTAGGTTAGATTTTTATGCAGGTCTCAATGTGTATAGGAAAATCTGATATAAACAAAATATTTAGTTTTTGCAGTCTTCTGCAACTAGCATATATGTACCACTTGAAAAATGCACCAAAAGAATCCTTCAGGCACATCCAGTTTGGTTTCACTTAGTTGATTTTACTAATAAGATAAACAAATCATTTTTTACATGCAAAAGCAGCAGAAACTGTACTTTTCCAAGAATGTAAAGTTTGCATTCCTGCTATGAAGATTGTCGAAACTGATGCTAATATTTAGTTACATATATTAAGAATAAAAAGTATATTTGTTTGTTAAACACAGTTCCAAGTGACTAATCATTTTTCTGTAAGTACATTTTGATTGTAAAATATTTACTTAAAATAATGTAGTCTTAAATTTCAATTAGGAATAGTGATTAACAAAATGCACTCAAAGACAAAAAAGCAATTACAAATCAGATGAAAGGCTCATTGTCACTTATCTTTTTGGAGATCTACTAGAAGGTATATAATAAATCTGTGAGTTCCCTGGCATTGTAGAAAGGATATTGAATGGTTATTATTGGGAACATTTATAAAGTTACCGTAGATACATTATTTTTCACTTCTCATATATGTGTCAGATATCCATATTAAATTAACTTACAGCAACAGGTGATTTAATCAGAATGATTAATGATTGTATGGAAAATAATGGAAACAGTCTGGCTTTGGTGATTACTAGGAACAGGGACTTGGAAAAAGCAAACCACAACCAAACAAAACAAATTATCTTCATCTCCACGTACATTATAGCTAATTTACTTCTCAATCAATTACACATTTCAACATGGCAGAAGCCATGCTACCAACTGTACTTATGTTCAAACTGTTCACTTTTTTATCACCAGAGAAGGACAGTCCATTTTTTATCGATTAAATTTCCAAGAAACAATAAAATTAGAGATGCCTTCTACTGTCCAGCCTTTGGCTTTTCAAATATATGTGTTTGCACATGCACGCGCACGTGCATGTGCACACACACACACACAAACACAGAAGCATATTTATCTTTCATGTTTGATTTCAAAAATATTACAGATAATCCATTCAATAGTCCTGTATGCAATTCAAAACCATATCCATGAGGGAATAGCTGGTTGTTAAATTAGTATTTTGATGTGAGGTAAATGACTGTCAAACAGATCTGAAAATAAACTTCTCATGATAAGGCATGAAATGAATTGTATATTTTCAGTCTGTCCATCATAATGAAATAATAAAATAAAAAAAAACTGAAAAAGAAAGTTTGTATAATATGGACAATGCATCTATAAAGAGAATTCTTATGTCTGGGAAGGAAAGCATTCCTTGTACTCTCATGTTCTTTCTCTAAATACTATGTTGTCTGAAGAACAAATTTATTTTTTCTGCTTCAGCAAAAGAAATAATCAAAAGACTAAGCAGATAGTCTACAGAATAGGAGAAAATATTTGCAAATGATGCCTCTGACAAAGGACTAATATCCAGAATCTAAAAGGAACTGAAATAACAGGAAACAAGCAATAACCCCATTAAAAACTGCAAGGGACATGAACAACATTTCACAAAAGAAATATACAAATGGCCAACCAACATGTGAAGAAATACTCAACATCTCTAATCATCAAAGAAATTCAAGTTAAAGCCACACTGAGATATCATTTTATACCATTCAGAATGGCTATTTTTAAAAAGTCAAAAACAACAGACACTGGCCTTATAGATTCTCTAAACACTATTTTTTTTTTTTTGAGACAGAGTCTTATTCTGTTGCCCAGGCTGGAGTGCAGTGGCATGATCTTGGCTCACTGTAGTCTCCACCTCCTAGGTTCAAGCAATTCTCCTACCTCAGCCTCCCAAGTCATGGGGATTATAGGCACCGGCCACCACGCTCATCTAATTTTTGTATTTTTAGTAGAGATGGGGCTTCACCATGTTGGCCAGACTGGTCTCAAACTGCTGACCTCAAGTGATCCACCCACTTCTGTCTCCCAAAGTGCTGGGATGATAGGTGTGAGTCACCGCACCTGGGCTCTTCAAGCATATTTTGATTCTTGTTTCCATGAAATTGATTTTGAAGCTAACACTAAATGCTGTCATTTTGCATTCTCCATACAACATGCCCGGTAGTCAGAGGAAAAGATTCGGCTGGTTGATTGATTTCAAATGTAAAGAGCAATGTTCATTGCTGCCTCATAGGGGTAATAGGACTACTACCCTGGATTTAAAGTTTAGGTCAGCTCAATTATGATCTGAGACAGATTAAAGATGATTTCTAACTGTTGGTCACTTCTCCCTTGGAAGATTGAAGTAGAAACTTCTTTTCCCATGAACTGGCTGAATCTAATGACAACTTTGGTCAATAGGATAGAAAGGAGATAAAGCTGTACTAGTTTCTAAGCTTAAACTCAAGTGTCTGGCAGCTTCTACTTTTTGTCTCTTGGAATATTTACTCTGGTGGAAACCAGCTTCAATAAGAAATCTGGCTACCTTGAGGGTGTCATTGTGTTAAGAGTCCGTGTTAAGAAGTCCCAGGCTTCTAACTATTCTCACTGTCAGAAATTTAATTTTACCCACCCACACATGTTTAATTTCTAACATCAACTGCCTCAGAATATGAGCATTTTCTTTTGAAATAGAATAATTGCAGATAAAATTATGTACATTGATGTGAGGTCATACTGCACAGGGTGGTGTCTTAATTCAATATAACTGGCATCCTTATAAGGAAATGATATAATGTGAAGACACAGGAGAAAATGGCACGTGACAATGGGGACAGAGATTGGAGCAGTGTATATACAAGCCAAGGAAGTCCAACATGGCCAGCAAGCACCAGATCTTAGAAGAGGCATAGAAGGATTCTCCAAGTTTGAAAGTGAGCAGCCCTGTGGACACCTAAATTGCATATTTCTAGCTTCTAGAACCGTGAGACAGTAAATTTCTCTTGGTTTAAGCAGTAGAGTTTGTGGCATTTTTTCATGGTAGCCCTAGAAAACAAATAAAACCACCAAGGCATCAGAGGTGTAGCAAAACAACAACAGCTTAAGCCTTCCGGTCCCTCCTTTTCATGAGCTCAGTGACGAGGAGCAGGTGTCCTCACTACCTAACCTTGCTAGTCTGCAGCATTGACCTTGTTGATTTACTTAAACTTGCATATGAGTTGCAGAAAGACCCTCTATTAAACACTGCTTAACTAACCATTCTGATTGTGCTAAGAGTTTGTTGCTGTTATTTTGACTTCTGCACCATACCTCGTGAAATCTGAACTGAAATAAAAATGGAATAAATCTATAATGGTAAGAAAAGTTAGAGGAGAAGTTTTAGCAATGCTCTGTTTGCAATGTTGTTTCAAACAGAGCAGGAGCATAAACTGAACAGGAGCATAGCCCTGCTGACACCTAGATTTCAGATGGGAAATGGAGGGAACGAAGGGGAAGAACTTGCAGCCAGTTGTCATCTGTGTCAGACCATATTTAGGTTAATTACCTGAAATGTAACTCATACATATTATAACCCACCTACATAAATATGTTTATAAATCAATTTGGAGCACTACTTACGTGTAGAAAATAAATATAATTCAATATAGAATTATATTTTATATGTATTTAATTT
Organism: Plecturocebus donacophilus; assembly: GCA_004027715.1. Lineage (NCBI taxonomy): Eukaryota > Metazoa > Chordata > Mammalia > Primates > Pitheciidae > Plecturocebus > Plecturocebus donacophilus. The sequence continues at coordinate 94,727 of PVKP010001745.1, forward strand.
ATTAGAAAAGAAACATGGGCCAGGCAACGTGGCTCACACCTGTAATCCCAACACTTTGGGAGTCCGAGGTCGGTGCGTCCTCTGAGGTCAGGAGTTTGAGACCAGCCTGCCGAACATAGTAAAACACTGTCTCTACTAAAAATACAAAAACTAGCTGGGTATGGTGGCACACACCTGTCATCTAAGCTCCTTGGGAGACTGAGGCAGGAGAATCAGTTGAACTCAGGAAGCAGAGCTTGCAGTGAGCTGAGATCCTGCCACTGCACTATGGCCTGGGCAACAGAGCAACACTCCATCTCGAAAAGAAAACAGAAAAGACGAGACAAGAAACAACACAGCTCCCCCAAAATTTCTACAATATTTGTTCATTTATAGTACAGCTGACCCTTGAACAACAGGGATTTGAACTGCATGGGTCCATTTATACGTGAATTTTCTTCCACCTCTGTCCCCACCCAGAGACAGCAAGACCAGTTCCTCATCTTCCTCCTTCTAAGATTACTCTGCATGACTTTTTACTGTCTCTCACCTACCCTATATTTTTACATACCTCCTTAATGAGTGAGATGTCACAATCCATGCATGTATATGTATTCTGAATACCCTAGTATTGTCTCCATAAGTCATAGTCACGTGAAAAAGATGAAACCCCTGACTCATCCAATGCTGACTACTCTACACCTACACTAAACCAGCTGCACATGATGAGAGAAACATCACAAAACCATGGTGACGAGTCCTAGTTCAAAATTAATGACTGTCAGTGGGCTCTCATTATTTGAAAATTTAGCGATATTTCCCTAGTAATTTCATTATAATGTGCTATGACTTAAATCTCCTTAATTAAGCTCCAAACTCAACCTTTGTAATTTTCAGTCTCTGTCAATGACTCTGCTTACTGTTGAACAGAGGAAATAAACCAATGAGAAGATAAGCCTCCATGCTCTCACCACTGTAACTATCAATACACCCACATTTTGTCCACATATGCTGCTTTCTCTCCTGTTAATACAATTCAATTACCCATACCACTGTTTGAAACAATTCTCCACTATTACCTACTCAGACATTGCCCCAGCAAGTATTTTCTCCCTTGCTGTATTATCTGTTTTTTCATTCTAGCAAATCTATCCTCTCAACATACCAATGTGCAATATTGACCATCTTAAAACAAATAAACTAAAACCAAACAAAAGAGCTAACAAAGCAATCTATTAAAATTCCTACTTGTTCTTATTCTGTATGTTTTATCCATTTTCTCACCTTTAAATATTGGACTGACTTCTTCTTTTCTGTTTTTTCTCATAAACAAACTCATTTAGATTTTCGGCTTCAATACTTACACATTTTGACAACTCCTAAATACGTACCTTTAGCCTGTAGTTTACTGTAACATCTTATCTTGTATATTAAGACTTCCCCTTGGATTTTTAACAAGATTTTCCAAATAAAATATTTAGAACAATACTGCCAACCTCTTCCCAAATCTTGTAGTCTTATATTCACTGCAGTTTTCTATATCTTGCTAAGTAAGTCCATTATCCAATTTTCTAGGGCAAATAATTTTACAGTCATTCTTGAATTATTTCTGTTTTCACACACTATCTAATTCAGCACCAAATTTTGTTGGGTCTAAATACAACATATACCCAAAATCTGACCACAGTTCACCGACCTCCCTGCTAGCTCTTTGATCCAATACATCATCCTCTGTCACCTGGAATTTTAAAACAGCCTCATAAGTGGTTACTCTACTTCTGTTCTTTAGCTTTTACAGTATATTTTCACCAAGACAGAGTGCTCCTCTGAAAATATATTTTATATCACACAATTCCTCTGCTCAAAATTCTGCATTGATTTTACAGCTCAGGGAGAGTAAAAGCCTATGTATTTATGATGGTCAGCAACTTCCTGTGTGTCTGGGCAATCCAATGCCTCATCAACCTCATCTCCTGGCTCACTGCTCAAACAACACTGTCTTATTTGCTCTTTCTCACACACATCAGGCATGCTTTTATACCAAGGCCCTTCTGTTGGTGTTTTCCCTACATGAAATGTTTTTTCTCCAGGGATCCAGGTGCTTCACTGTACTGTTTCTTCACAATTTTTTAGGTCTCTGTTCAACTATGACCTTACCAGTGTTTATACATATCTAGCCTCAAGAATTGATGAGGAAAAGGGAGAAAGCAATAAAAGTATCGAGACAAGCAAGTACATTTATTTTTGAACCTCTCTGTGTTTTCATTGAAACTAGACACCCTGGAATACTCTTGTGGTCGGATTCTAAAGTGATAACCTAGAGGGACTAATCTATGTCTAAAGGTCCTGTACTGGAAGGCTAAGATATATTGTCTTAGGTACTTTATACCATTACTGTAGACTGAATGTGTCTTCTCAAGATTCTTCTGCTGAACTCCTAAGCCCCAGTGTGATGGTACTGATAGGTGATGTCTTTGGTAGATGATTAGGTCACGAGGGTGGATCCCTCAAAAATGGGATTAGTGCCCTTATAAAAGAGACATGGAAAACATTTTCACTTCTGCCACGTGAAGACACAGTGAGAAGACAGCTAGCTATGAACCAGGAAGCAGGTTCTCATCAGACACTAAATACACTAGCACTTTGGTGTTAGGTTTCTCAGTCTCTAAAAGTGTAAGAAATAAATTTCTATTGTTTACAAAACATCTAGTTTATGGTACTTTGTTATAGTAGCAAAAGTGGATTACGAGAAACATTATCAATAATTTATGCAGACTGTTTATTTTGAATCATACTCATGTGGTACTGACATGGGTGCTAGTGTTCCCTCTTGCAACATCCACTCCAACATTTCAGCAGGGGCTTGGAATCAAAGTACTTCTCTGATAAGAAATTTGTCCCAATCTGACACCCTAAGATACTTTGCTGTGTCATTTTCAATTTCTCAATAATAGTCCAAAAGTTCTGATAAACAAATAGCATTTGTTCTTACCCAACAATGAACAAAATAATTTCACATATTCAAGCTCTTCTGGCTTTTGATAGCATTTGATATAATGTGATGCCAAATCACATTCTCCAAAATTCTTAATAGAACTCGGAAGGCCATTCATGATATTAATATTGAATATTTAAATATATAAATGAGAAAATTTGTTCATAAGAACTGAGATTTCAGAGTCTGACCTATCTTTACTTAAATCTTCCAATGTTTATCTGAAAGGTTTATTACATTGTAAATCAAGGCTGCTTTTTGTCAGATGAGTAACATAATAATTAAAGGAAGCATCTCATTATTTTAACTTTCGTGAAATCCAACTTATCTTCAGTAGGCTAGAAATATCTGAATTTCAGTGTTTATCTAATACCTAATTTATTTAGTTTGTGCTTACACACCATTAATTAGAGTGAGAAAAGTTGGATTGATGTGATTTTTAAAAAATACCAAACTATTTAAAAAATAATACTTTTAGAATTAAACTTGGCGGGAAGGTTTTTGAGAGGGGAAAAATATTCCCTCTCCTTACAAGATTTCACCAAGATCTCAGCAGCATCTAACTAGAATCTGAGTATATAAGAATCTGGTGGTTCATTAATTTTGGTTATATAGTGTTTTATGAAAAGTCCACGGAAATTCTTACACCATAACCTTCAGGATTCTGTTGCCTGGGAAATGTGACCTGAAAGGGTTGTATTTTATACAATCCAACATATTGTTATTGCAAACAATATTTTCCAGTGTGTCATCTAAAATATATGCTTTGAAATTAGATATATAAATGAGAGAAGAGATGCTACATTTTTCTCTGTACCTGTTACTTTGTAGTTACCACTCTTGCGAATTAGGATGACATTTGCAACATGGTCATAGTGAGTTTGTTAATCAATTATCTGAATTTCATTTAATTTTCCTAAAACCTAACTATGGACTACTGGATTCTCACTAGTAAAACCTGCATATATACTAAATCTGGGTTTATTATTGCAGCAGTCAGTGTATGTCTTTCAGTAGAACTTTCAAATTATCAGTTTTTTGGGGAGAAAATTCTGGTTTCACTCAATTATCTGTGCACTATTCAGAGAACGATGATCTGTTGAGGTATTTTTTGCTTTTAATTTCTATTTTTTAATAGCTTTCATCAAGACAGGAATAGCCCACACCCTCAGATTCTATTAGGGGATAGAGTCAAGCTTCTTTTTTAGACTCCAGAACAGAGGCAGCAATGCTATGTTGTACATATGGGGAAAAGATTATGTTGTAGTAGAAACAGTGGTCTCTCTGCTAGTACTAACGTGCCCCAGCCTAGCTCTGCTCATTCACCAGCAATCTGAAACATGTGGACATTACTTCACCATTTCTTTTTAAGAAATGAAAATAGGAATTTTGAACAGTACCCTCATTTTAGAACACCTGTTTAAAATGAAACACAGCTAATCACTGTCTTGCTAATATTTTAATTCTACTAAGCTGTTAACACAGTAATTACTTTTTAAAATGTTTGTGTAACTGTGAAGAATACACACATAAAACTGCAGTTTGTATCATGTTTTCTTTGTTAATCATAAAATTTCCTTAGGACAATTTTACTACAGTTTGTGCCCCATTTATTGTTCTGACTGAGAAAAGACCAACTGGCTCTTGATTGTCTCAGTCAGCTTTTGCTATAAATTTATTAATCTACAACTATAATACTATCAATTTTTCAAAATTAAAATCCTGTTCCAAAATGGGACATTTGGAACTTTTGATAATCCCTTAAGTCCTTTTTGCTGACCTTTGTCTTTCATGCTGTTAGCATTTTGCCTAGGTAGATTTTTCCTCAATGGAGTACCGACAGATTAAATGATGCTCTTGTTTGGAAATGAAGACATCTTCTGACAGGTTTTTATGCAATCAAACTGCACTTACCCTCTTATGTTATTTCTTGTACCTTTGTGGTAAACCTGTTCATTCCTTCAATGAATTGTGTGTGTGTGTGTGTGTGTGTGTGTGTGTGTGTGTGTTCAAGCATACACAGGAAATTCAGAAAATTTTACTTTTGACAAATATTATTTCCCTGGTCATTGAGTTTACTTGCCATAGTCATTTATATTACTTATTTTTCCAATCAGCTCTATTGAGGGACTGACCTTTCTAACTTGAAGGAGTTTTTCTAGTTATTTATTCACTGGCAGAACTGAAGTTAAAGTATAAAAAGTACTGGGACACAACTGATGGACAGTTCTCTCTCTAAAATATAGATGATTGCATCAAGAAAAGGTGGTCCTCAGATATCAAATATATAATCTGAGTGTATATAATTTAAATGTGGAATTTCTGGCACACAATATATCTTCATTTAAAACTTGGAGGGTGTTGCTACTATGGTTAAACTTTTACCACAAATTTTCCTTATGTTTAAATAAATAAAAGCAAAGATGGCATGAAATTAGTTTCCACAGTATGAAATTATTTACAGCAGCAGCAGACCAACTTCTCAGATAAACGAATTGCAATGTGTATATTTGAAAGAATGGGAATTCATGCAGCTTGACTCTGTTGCATCTAGAGGTCGACAGCTGGTTATTACGTACTACTAATTTACCGGAGCGGTAAATACCTCAAGTGAATAGATCAATTCACCAAAGGTCCATGGTTCAATAGGTTTAACACTTCATGTTGAAAATAAAATGTGAAATAAATTAGGAAAAAGTCTTTTCCATACTGCCTCAATAATAAAAGAACCCCCACAGTGGAAAAGGCACTAAATGAAGTATATTTTATATAATTATGTTAATGATATTAAGCCTAGTCTTTATCTGCTTTATGAAACTATTATAATATTAATAATATTCAACCACAAAGCAATCCCTAAACAAATGGAAAATCTATTTTTCACATTATATTATTCATTTTTAAAAGAAAATAAATTAATAGAATATCCTACTTAAAGATATTTCAGAAAATTTAATTAATGAATTTTCAGAGCAAGAAGAAAAGAGAAAACTTTTTTTTTTAAGGAAGCAGAGAATTCTATATTGAACTTTATGTTCAGGAAGTCATGTTAACCCAGCCCATTTGGCTAACAGTTTAGAGCAGAGGCCTAGTAATTCAAGGATTGGCTTCTTTCACTGTATCAGCTACTAACATAGATGATTATATAATGCAATCTAGCCCCTAATCTTAAAAGAACAATTCAAAACCTTACATGTAAAACAGTTTGTGTTTATTTTTCACTTCTTATATAATTATTAGAAGCTTTTGCAATTAAATAATACTCAGATACACCACTCTTCTTCATGCCTGATAGCACATACTCTTTATTTTTTAATCAAACTTATTGAAGTAAGTTTTCCTTTCAATAAAATTCACTGCTTTTCAAGAGTTTAAAGAGTTCTGACAAATGCATACAGTTGAGTGGCCACTATCAAATCAGAAGGTTAGAATATACACCCTTGCACTACATCTCCTCTTCCCCACAACTTGGCAATGATCATTCCGTTTTCTAGACCTATAGATTTTCTTTCTACAGAATGCCATTTACACACATTTAGTCACACAGTGTGTAGCCCTTTGTGTCTGGCTTTTTCACTTAGCATAATCCTTTTGCGATTAATCTATGTTGGCATGTATCAGAAATTTGTTTTTTTTTATTTATTTTGAGAAGACATATAATTATTTTCAAAGTTGTAAATAAATTTGTAAATAATTTTAGCCCTTTCTATTGTTCTGTTATTTAAAAATCTTATATATTTTATGAGTGTGCCTGGGAATCAAAAATACATTTTCTTTTTTTAAATTTTCACTTTTATTTTAGACACAGGGGATATGTGTGTAGGTTTGTTGCATAGGAATATTGAATGATGCTGAGGTTTGGGGTATAAACCCTGTCACTCAGGTAGTGAGCACAGTACCCAATAGGTAGTTTTTCAATCCATGCCCCACCCACTCCCTTTCTGCCTCCTCTGGTTGTCTATACTGTCTATTGTACCTATGATTATGCTCATATGCTCTTAATGTTTAGCTCCCATTTATAAGTGAGAACATGTGGTATTTGGTTTTCTGTTCTTTCCTGAATTTTCCTGGGATTATGGCCTCCAACTGCATCCACCCTGGTGCAAATGATATGACTTTATTCTTTTTTTATGGCTGTGTAATATTCCATGTTGTATATGTACCACATTTTCTTTATTCACTGATGAACACCTGGGTTGATTTTATGTCTTTGCTATTGGAAATATCACAGTGATGAAAAAGGTTTACTGGGTTGAATGGGAACTCTGTTTTAAGTTCTCAAAATTGAGTTTGAGAGTGAAGCAGGGTTTACCTTTTTAAGTACAAGTAACTGCTTTATAAGCTGCTTCACTAGAATACATAAAACCTTGTTCTTAAATTAATCGCTTATTTCGTTCAACCTAGAGCTAATTACTTCAGCATCCTATACAATTTTTAAAATATAGTACATATTTTCTCAACCTAAGGTCAGCATAGTACTTAATTTAAAATATTGAGGGCTTAATGATCTCTGTTTTCCAGAATATTTTCAAGACAGTTTCATTCTAACCTATTATCAAACTTTTCAGCTATCTTTCAGGTCAAAAACTCATTTACTATTGAATGTTTTTTGAATTTCTATATACTTATTTTAAAATTAAACCATTCAGGACATAGACACAGGCAAGGATTTCATGACTTAAACACCTAAAGCATTGGCAACAAAAGCCAAAATAGACAAATGGGATCTAATTAAACTCCAGAGCTTCTGTACAGCAAAAGAAACTATCATTACAGCAAACCAGTAACCAACAGAATGGAAAAAATTTTTTGCTATCTACCCATTTGACAAAGGCCTAACATCCAGAATCTACAAAGAACTAAAACAGATTTACAAGAAAAAAAAACCAAACCCATTCAAAAGCAGGCAAAGGATATGAACAGACACTTCTCAAAAGAAGACATATATGAGGCCAACAAACATGAAAAAATGCTCATCATCACTGTCAGTAGAGAAATGCAAATCAAAATCACATTGAGATACCATCTCACACCAGTTAGAATGGCGATCATTAAAAAATCTGGAGACAACAGATGCTGGAGAGGAAGTTGAGAAATAGGAACACTTTTACACTGTTGGTGGGAGTGTAAATTAGTTCAACCACTGCGGAAGACAGTGCGGCGATTCCTCAAGGACCTAGAAATAGAAATTCCATTTGACCCAGCAATCCCTGGGTATATAACCAAAGGGTTATAAATTGTTCTGTTATAAAGACACATGCACATGTATGTTCATTGTGGCACTGTTCACAATAGCAAAGACCTGGAACCAGCACAAATGTCCATCAACGATAGACTGGATAAAGAAAATGTGGCACATATACACCATGGAATACTATGCAGTCATAAAAAATGATGAGTTCATGTCCTTCATAGGGACACGGATGAATCTGGAAACCATCATTCCCAGCAAACTGACACAAGAACAGAAAATCAAACATGCATGTTCTCACTCATAGGCAGATGTTGAACAATGAGAACACGTGGACACAGGGAGGGGAGCATCACACACTGAGGTCAGTTGGGGGGCTAGGGGAGGGTCAGTGGGGAGTGGGGAGGGTAGGGAGAGCTAATGTTGGGAGAAATACCACATATAGTTGATGGGGGGATGAAGGAAGCAATCACCTTGCTATGTATGCATCTGTGCAACAATCCTGCATCATCTGCTCACATACCCCAACACCTTAAGTACAATTTAAAAAAAAAAAAACAAAAAAAATAAGAAGTGAATTATCACAGTTTATGGGTAGGACTAAAGCCTGCACTTAAGTGCCTTGAATTATATTCTAATGCTATTGCCACTGTACCCTATGGCCATCATATTGCATTCCATAGGGACCATATTTCTCTTATATCTAGATATTAATAACCCATCACTAAAACAGTATTGATCTATAGCTTATGGGAACTTGCATTAATCTATTAGCCATGAAAATAACCTTTATCTCAGCAACTGCCTGAAGATTATAAAGTATATGATATTCCTGTTTTGAAGAATTTTCAGCTAGGCTCTATGGATTTAAAACATTTCAAAAAATACAACAAAAATAAGAAGTGGTAGTTGTTCATATCTATAAGACTATTTTAAAACTATTCTATTTAATTGCAGAAGAGAAAGAGTTCACTAACTAAAATCATTGACTAAGGCCTTATTATTTGATAGGTAAATTTTAAAACACAATGAACTATGAATCAGTCTAAAATAAGAGAAAAGCATTATGCATAGTGGGATTGTGAATTAAAAACTACTTAGCTATAGAAAAAGTAATTTATTTAGCATAGATAACTTTATTGAAATTGGTATTATTTTAGATATACTATGAAGAGAGTTTATAAAAAACTTATAATTAGAGAATAATTCATAAGTTTAAACTTTCGGATATCTTTGAGTTTTGGATATCTAGAAGGCAATGTTCTAAGTCCTGCAAAACAAAATTAAGAATTTCTTTGTAAGCAAAAATTTGGAAATACATTTTATACCCTGGTCAAACAATCCACCTGAGCCTTCAACAATGTGAATAATTTCAACAGCTGTGGCTTTAAAATTAGATCAATGAAATAAACTGAGTTCTCAATTAGGTAGTGACGTTGCCGTAGAAAATCACTTTGTGGTGCTCCATGAATTAAGCAGATATATAATTGAACCTTTGCAACTTGATCAGATGAATTGCTACTCATTAAGGCCAAACAGAGCTCCATAAAATGGATTTGCAAGAAAACTCTATGTTGCTTCCATATATTGTGGCATTCAAGAGAAAGTCTGAGTCAGTAAAATTCACTTTTGGGAACATACACAAGCAATTGCTTCTTGATATAATTTAGCTAACTCCTAATCTTCTCTGTTTCTTCAGTACCATTATTGACCTGATAACTATGTTTTCCTTGTTATATTTCAAATCCTAACCCCATAGACAAGACCAAGACTAAAAGTTGCATTTGGCATATTTATTGCTTGCTTTCATCACCTGCCTACATGGTCAAGTACAGCTAAATCTACCTCCATTATTCTTTATTCAGACACTAACACTGATTTAATAAAGTTGAGTTCTTTCTTATTTATAGCCAGCCAACTTCCAGCTTCTACTAGCAAATTGCATTAAATTGAACTCTGACATTCAATATAAGCATTTACATTTTGTGGGCATGAGTATGGAACCAGGAAAGTGATATTTTAGAAGATCATTGTATCTAAAATGTGCAGAATGAATTGAAACAGTGCGGAAAAGAAGAAAGAAATATATTACAATAGCTCAAACCTATGGTGACATTGGCCTGAGCTTAGTGACTATTGCAACTATACTAAGAAAAGCATAGATGTAAGTGCAATAATAATTTAGAGGGAAAATTCAACAGGACCTATTGCTGACTACAGGAAAAAAATAAAAGAAAAAATGCAACATCATTTTGGAACCCTAAAATTAAGAGATACAAGAATCAAGAGAAGAAACTGAGAAACCCAGAGAAGCATGTGATTCATGGTTAAATATAGCATTGACTTATATATGCTGAATCTGAGGCCAAAGCATCCAGGTGGAGACATTCTGTATAAATTTCAAAATCAGAATTCTGAATACAAGTTCGGGTCTGGAGATATATTTATAAGTTATAAATGCAGAAACAATATATAAATTTATTGTGGTAGATGCAGTCTAAAAATAAAAGAGAAGATACTGAAAATGGACTGAAAATTAAGGGTTTAATTGACAATAGTGGTAAGAATGGTGCCAGTAAAAGACACACAGAAGAAAGACCAAATAACAAAAGGAAAGCAAATATAGTGTGATTTTAAAGATGCCAAGAAGTAATGCCAAAAACAAAACAAAAAAAAGGAGTTGAGGAAGAGAAAAAATAAAGAAAGATAAGACAACAATTTTTAAAGCATCTGGCAGTTTAAAAAAGGGAATACTAAGGAAGACCAGTGTCTATTTAAGGACCAAAAGTTATACTGTAATTCTGCACATAACATAACAGTTATATTTAGGATTCAATTTACATGTTAGCAATCATATCTAGAAATAAAAAAATATTCAATATTAAAACAAAAAACACACAGACATATACACACACATATGCACACAAAACATTATTGTGAAACTTACAAATAATTGTCAGCAGTTGCATTGATTCATTGTTTTCTTAACTTCTTTAGGCTTATTAGTTATAGAAGCTTAAGGATTTCCAGTAAAGAACTAACAAAATTATATTTATGTTAAGAACATGTTTTTCTACCAGTGCTTTCTTTTACTTCTTTTTAAAAAATGTAGTTCTTATTAACAAGATTGTATCTTAGATATTTTGAAATTCACTGTAGTTGATCGAAATTATATATATATATATATATATATATATATAAAATCCTGCACGTTCTGCACATGTATCCGAGAACTTAACATGCAATTATATATTTATATAACTATATATATATAAATTATATAGTTATATATATATCAACTATATATAGTTATATCAACTATATAGTTTTATATATATATCAACTATATATAGTTGATATATATATAACAACATATATATAGTTATATATAGTTATATATAGTTATATATAAATATATATATAACTATATATATATCAAACAACTATATATATATGCACTTTAGGTTCTGGGGTACACGTGCAGATCATGCAGGACTGTTGCATAGGCACACACATGGCAATGTGGTTTTCTGCCTCCATCCCCCCGTCACCTGTATGTGGCATTTCTCCCCATGTCATCCCTCCCCAACCTCTGTACCCCCTGCCGTCCCTCCCCTAGTCCCCCCCACAGACCCCAGCGTATAGTGCTCCCCTCCCTGTGTCCACGTGTTCTCACTGTTCAACGCCCGCCCATGAGTGAGAACATGCTGTGTTTGATTTTCTGTTCCTGTGTCAGTTTGCTGAGAATGAGGGTTTCCAGGTTCACCCATGTCCCTACAAAGGACACGAACTGTGTTTTCCAGCTTGGATTCATTCTCCCTGTCATCTTCAGGCACACTGATGAAGCATAGGTTAGGTCTTTTTATATAATCTTATATTTGTTGGAGGCTTTGTTCCTTTCTTTTCACTCTTTTTTCTGTTTTCTTGCCTTCTCACTTATTTCATTGAGTGGATCTTCAATCTTTGATACCCTTTCTTCTGCTGCATCGATTTGCCTGTTGAAACTTGTGTATGCTTCGTGACGTTCTTGTGCTGTGTTTTTCAGCTCCGTCAAGTCATTTATGTTTCCTCTAAGCTGGTCATTCCAGTTCACATTCCATCTAGCCTTTTTTAAGGTTTTAGTTTATTTGCACTGGGTTGGAACGTGTTCCTTTAGCTCAGAGAAGTTAGTTACTGCCCACCCTCTGGAGCCTGCCTCTGTCAGTTCCTCACATGCTGCTTCTCCACGCTGCCTTGTTCCCCTGCTGGTGAGGAGTCGTCATCTGGTGGGGCAGAGACGTTCTGGCTTTGATGCTTCATCTTTTTTGTGCTGGTTTCTTCCCATCTTGGCGGATTTAACTAGCTGTGGTCTCAGGCAGCTGCCTGCCTGCGCGTGCACACTGGGCTGGAGGGTTCAGTGCGCTGAAGCCTTCCCGCACCTCTTATTCCCTCAGGAAAGGAGGCCGGCTTCCGCAGGGCGTCCGCCCTCCCCCGGCAGTTTCAGTCGTTCCTGCTGGCTCTCTAACTGCCGTTCTGCCCCGTTCCGGCGGCTCAGGGCGGCTTCTCAGCGCGGCCAACAGAAGGGCCTGGGTGGAGCGCCGCGCCGAGCGGAAGTCGCCGAGCGGAAGTCGCAGAGCGGAAGTCGCAGAGCGGAAATAGCAGAGCGGAAGTCGCCGAGCGGAAGTCGCCGAGCGGAAGTCCGCGGCCTCCTTCACTGAGCAGCGGCCCCACCTGCCTCAACTCGCACCACTTGCTTTATACCCACTGTCCAACCACACCCACAGAATGAACCCGGTCTCTCATTTGGAACTGGGGAGCCCAGCCAGCCTCCGCGTCTCTCTCCCTGGGAGCTGCAGTCTGGAGCTGCCTCTACGTGGCCATCTTGGAACCCCCAGATAATTCACTTCTTTGTCGCAATTCTCTTAGCCAAACACTCAAAGATGATTTACTGATACGGTCTTTTTATTATTTTGTAAGTTGAATTTCCCTATCACTCTTTTAGCTCTTATTTTTTTAGATATAGACTACTTAAGTTGCAAAATGCCATGACTTTCTCATTATTTCATTAATTGAATGTAATGTTTATTCATACTTAAATGAAGATTGTTTCTTGATCATCTCAATTTGTATACACAAAATATGTGCTCTGCACATTTTTCTCATCGTTATAACTACTTAACTACAAGTATTTACTATTTTCTGGTATTATTATTATCTCATTAGCCTTAGAAAATTATGTTGCTTATTTAGATTTCTGTTAATGTTTTGGATTTAGATAACCATAATTAGGAAAATTAATAAATAAAATATGTTTCCCTAGCATTTCTTTAAATAAGCATACATAGGGAGGCAAGATGAGGTAAAAATAAACATTATTAGCTTTAACACAAATCTTGTTCAACAGCTGTGAGCCACAATTCATGTCTTAAAGTCATGTACATTGCTCCAAAGAGTAAGATTGTGTTATATATTCAAATAAATGACACCTTAAATGCAACCTGAAAGAAGACAAGCAATCAGTGCACTGACAGCTGTAATACACTCTACATGGTCTTATGCAGATAAGGTATTTTGTACTGGCAACCAAAATTTTCCTATTTTTGAAAGCACAAGTAAACAATCATTACCTGTTCATTACTCTGTAGGGTGGTAATCAGAGTTTATATACACACAAACCTTTTTAATAAAGACAAAGACAGGTAAAAGTCCTGTCCTATTCTTTACTTAACAAACCACATTTTCTCAAGTTGAACAATTCTTAAAATTCTTTCTCACATTTCTATGTCATTGTGATGCTTCTGTGTTACTGTACTTTCTTCAGTAAATGAATACCCCCAATTTAACAATAGCCATGGATTTAATTAGTGTGTAACTTAGCTTTCCATATTACTAATTGGGATGGTAAACAAGGAAGCAAGATGTGACAGAATAACTTAAAAAATGCTTAAACTTAGCATTCTAATCATTAAGAACTTAAAAAGGAGGATGTGGACTAATTGGACCTAAAATCAGACTTTAAAACAATAAAAAATAATCAAAACGTAAAATCAGGATGGAATCATAGGGTTAGGAATTTCTTAAAAATAAAACAAGGCTAGATGATATCTCTAAGATCATTTTGTTTTCATTGTACAAATAATCCTTGACATTCTGGGAAAAAAAGAAATGAAATGGTGGGAGGCAAAGAAATCCCAAATTATGTATCCTGGATTTCACCCAATTAGAAATATAGGTGAGTCAGGGTCATAGGGTAATATTAGAGGGTTTTTAACAAAAGAAATTTATGTATGAAACGTTTTAATGGAAAAATCAATGAAAATGCAGCTCTTGAAACTGGGTACTGTGTTTAGTTTATAAATAGCCCCTTCTTTTTCTTATCCACAATGTGTTATCTCTATTCCCATCCATACTCCAACATATTTCCTCTTCACCATAAGAACACTTAAGAAAAATTTTGAAAAGAAAACAACAACAATAAAAAGAAAAATCAACAAAAGCAAACAAGAAACTCCCAAACATAAAATGAAGTCTTGAGAACTCAGGCATCACTAAGAGTTTAAAATACTTAAAAACAGCAGCTGTCATCAATGACTTACTTCTGCAGCAATGCTAGCAAGCCACTATTTCAATATCAGAACCCAAACTCCCAATTAATTTATCAATCCCCTAGGTAGGTGAAACCATCCATGGGTGTTTTCCATCTGTTCCAAGAGGTCTCTATGTTTGTCATTTCTTAGATGGGTGCACACCACCCAACTGTGAAACAAATTCACAAATCAGCTGTCAGACTGTTGTGAAGGAAAGGCATAGGAAAGTAATTTCAACTTTGAAAACATTCTTACTCATAAAAACATCAGAGTCAAGCCTTTTATTACTAAATACTATATCATTTATATAAGAGTTTTTAAATAGAAAGAATTATAGTATAATTATTGTACTCTACTTTTAGGGAAGCTCTTTGATTATTTTGGCCCAAAGTTACACTGTGATTTCTGAAATTTCATCAGGCTGCACAAATAAGACACAGCTAGGCACAGAAATAACTTTCTTTTCTTTGTATCTAATTAGAAAATCTCAATTTTGCAACCATTATAAATGTTTTCTTATTTACCAAAGACAAATATATAATTTTGGTAAAAAATTAAGGAATATATAATTACAATACAACATGGAATCACAGAGATAAAGTTGTTACTCACTGGAGATCAGCTTTAGGAAGGAGAATGTGCTAAACATCACCAGTGCTATTTATTCTCCCTTTAAAGATTTTTAAAGTATCTCACTCATTCTTAAAAATTCAGATATTGTCAACTCTTTAACATCTCATAAATTATTTCTAACAATGCTAACATCTTTATTTTGTATTGCTATCAGTTAACCCGATAATCATTTGTTTTCTGAGCAAAACTGTTTTTATTTTATTACATACTATTTTGCATACTATTTTTGAGTAAAATGTTTATCTTTACAATTACATTCCATAATCTGGTCATATAAAAACTATTGCTCAGTCATTAAACATAAATACCTTGAAGCAAAAAAATGATATCACTTACTTTGTATACCACCTTCAATTATCCTCTCTTAGCTTTAGTTATTATAGTTAATAATAAATATCTCAAAGTATGGTAAAGATGGAATCCGATAATGAAAAGCCCTTTTTACCATGTGTTTAATATAGCAGCTAGCTACTCAATTTAGAACAGCTATTAATGTGTGGATGACATCAAGATCGAGCAATACTTGGTCTAAGACCCTATTCAACAACTATTCCATATGACATTTTAGTAATTTCTGCCTGAAAACATCCAAAGCAATGCTGTGTGTATATACATATATATATGTATATGTATATATATATATATAAAGGTCATCTAAAATGGTGTGCATTTTAATTATCAGCTTGTGAGGACTGAGGTACTTAAGTTGCTCTCGCCACAGACGGCACAGTGGCGGAGGTGAGCTGGCAAACCTTCCTACCCTGCCAGGTAGAAAACGTATTTTATATGGGCCTCTGTTTCCAGGGATCCTTTGACACACTGTCTTCCCTCAGGGCTTTGAGATTTATCCTGCTGTATTCTCCCAACTGATAGTTTTTCTTGCTGATCCTTCCTAAATACATCATGTTGGAGAGACAAGGGTAAACATGAAAGAGAGAAAACCACTTGCTTCTCTATCACTCCCACGGTGTCCATTACTACTAGAAATTACATATACATATATGTTTATATAACATGCATGTGCACACACTTATATAATTAAAAATATAATATGTGTGTGTGTTTGCGTGGTATGTGTGTGTGTGTGTGTGTATAGACATATATCCTTCCAATCTACCACACGGCCCAGCCAGCAGTTTGGGATCTTTAAGACTAGAGCTTCTTTGTGATGATTCTTCTCCATGGTTCTCATCTAAACTCTACTTACCCTGTTCCCTCCTCCTGCCCCCAGGCCAAATATACTAAGACTTCTGATTTCTAGGAGTCCCAATTACGTGCCTCAGCAATGCTTACTTATTTTATGGCTTTACATAATTTGAAATTGTAGCTTCATTAAATTATCTTTGTTCATATTGAGTATGCATCTGTTTCCTCTTCATCTCAATTGAGTATGCCAGGTCCTGTGCCTCGCCAGGGTTCTGACACAACATTCATTTACATCTACCAGGAGCTATTTATTATAATTCACTGAGGTATTTCCCTCCCTCTCTCTCTTCCTTCCTCTTTCTTCTCTCTCTCTTTCTTCCTGATTATCTTATCATGTCTTAAGTTGTTTTTAGGTAAAACCTGTTCTCCATGAAGATCCTAGCATTTTATTTAAAGTGTAATTCCCACCAAGTTATTCTTCTTCTTAAGAGCCTTAAATGTTATAATATTACCTGGAGAAAAAGTCCAAAGGAGCACATCTCCTATTTCTTTCTTATTGCTATATCAATTTCTTATGGATTAATGTGATATTGGGAGTGCTATTGAGAAGATTCAATTCTCTGTATATATTATTGTTGAAGGTTGATTTATAACAAATCTATAAATGTACATTGTTGTCCATTTCATGTGAGTACTGTTTCTGATCTATTTTCTAATCAGAATGGAAAATAATTATTTCCAAAATTGATGGATTTTAGCATTTACTTGAGATTGTATTAATCTTCTCTAGAAAAAAATACAACATATAACACAACAGTTGCAATTGGAACTACAACCTGACTAAATTTTGGATCGTTTGTTGTCATTCTCTGGGATCAATCTGGTTTCTGCAGCAGCTAAGTTGTTAAATTTATTAAAGAAATGTTGAAGGTTACTACCCCTGAATCCTTTTGACCCTATAAGGTGCAATGATGTCTGCCATCTTACCCCACGATGTAATATTACTTTTAGTTTATTATCTTGGCTGTTAGTTATAGATACTTCCATTTGGTATCACTCCTGAAAGCTCTTACCTTACAGGCCAGGTGCCTAACGTGGGAAGTGCACCAACCACTAGATATGAAAACCCCAATCATACAGGACCGAACCTGGGAAATGACTAGCAGATGGTTTCGGGACCTAGTGAAACCGCTGTTTGCTGAGCCATGTCAGGGAATAAACTTATTGTCTAGCATCAACGGTCTCCGGTCTAAAAGGGAACCATAATGGTGCTCAAATCTTCAGGTATCAGTGTCAAAGGATACCCCCCGGAAAACAATTCTCTAAATGTCTGGGCATTTTCCTTTTTTAAATGGAGTTACCCAAGTAAATGGTCATGAGGGAAGCTGGAAGAATCATTAGTATGTCTGTTTTTGATGGTGTTGCAGGATACTTCTGAAGATTGGCTTTAATTTAATAAAATTTTTCTGGGTCTGAAAATGAGATCAGATCTGAAATCTTAGCTGATAATTGTGATGATTTAAGATATAAAAATCAACAGTCATCCCTCCTTGATTTCTCCTCGTTGTACAAGATAAATAATACTTTTTCCCCCCTCTATGTAAACATCTGTGGGTCAGGCAGGGCTCTTGGCTGCTAATCTAACCCTACTGCTCTTTACAATAATGGCTTCCACCTGGCTTCGGGTGGCTAGGCGCATCTACTAGACCGCCACAGTTGCGGTAGTGTTCACGAATTTCTACATCTATTTCTGTTCCTAGTTCTAAAACTGTGTCTGCTGCCATCAGCCCTGGCTTGCTGATGGAGAGTAGAGCTGCTTCCCTTCTCATTAACGAACATGTTAATGATTCTATTTTTTATGGCTTTGGCAAATATTGATTTTCCAGGTCTTCCTATGGAACATAATCATCTGGCAATCCTTCCTACAGTATAACCATTCAAGCAGTTCAATTTCCCTTACCCTTTAAATAAAACTACTATCTGCAATGGGAATATTGGCATTTTGACCTCACTTAGCAGGTTTATTCCTTTTCTAACTTCTAGGATCTATCCTACTAACCAATTTATACTATCCTTTGTGACTCTTGACAGATCATTAAAATTTGTATCCCCAAAATTTTCTACTAAATATGCCATATTCAACATTTTATTCTATCCCACTAGATCAAGAATTATTAGAATCAAATTCTACCTGTGCTCCCTGAGCTACATGCTGACTAGATTTTTTTTTTTGAGATATATCCTTTTTCCTTCTTCATGAAGCTGTGCAAATTCTCAGCTGGCTTATTTTGTGACTTAACATTACTTAAGTCCAGTGTACAGTAGGGAAAGATGGGGCAAATCCTGAAGGAAAAAAATGTTTGATAAGAGACAGGCCTTTTCACCCCCTTTAATTAAGTATAGAACGCTGGCTTTTAAGAGGGAGAGCTGAGCCACTTTTCCAAGCTCCAATAGTTTAATAGTTCAGAGTTTCAAAATTTTCTTAGGTGTCCATTTGGATGTACCCATCTCAATTCTCAGAGTTGTATTAGGTTGTTGCAAAAGTAACTGTGGTTTTTGCATTGTTGAAATTTGCCATTTGATATTGGAATGAATTTTTAAATAAATGTGGTTATGATATACATTATTTTAATGTACATTTCCAGCTTTTTTTTTTTTGCTTGAGACTTATTACTTCCTGTTTATTTTATGTTTATTTTAGGCTATGAAAATGATGTTAGACAAAAAGAAAATTTGAGAAATGTTCTTATTCAAGTTCAAAATGAGTCGTAAAGCAACAGAGACAACTTGCAACACCGAGAAAGCATTTGGCCCAGGAGCTGCTAACACATGTCCAGTGCAGTGGGGGTTTGACAAGTTTTGCAAAGGAGACAAGAGCCTTAAGAAGGAGCAGAGTGGCCAGCCATTGGAAGCTGACAACGACCAATTGAGAGCAATCATCAAAGCTGATCCTCTTAAAACTACAGAAGAAGTTGCCAAAGAAGAACTCGACACAGACCATTCTATGGACATTCGGCATTTGAAGTGAATTGGAAAAGTGAAAAAGCTCAAAAAGTGGGTGCCTCATGAGCTGAGGAAATATTTAAAAAATCGTTGCTTTGAAGTATCATTTTCTCTTATTCTACAGAAAAGCAATAATCCATTTAATGACTGGATTGTGATGTGTGGCAAAAAGTGGATTTTATACCACAATCAGCAATGACTGGCCTAGTAGTTGCACTGAGAAAAAACATCAAAACACTTCCCAAAGCCAAACTTGCACAATAACAAAAAGACCATGATGTTTGCTATTGTAAACAGTGCTGCAATGAACATATGCATGCATGTGTCTTTACAGTAGAACAAGACTTGGAACCAACCCATATGCCCATCAATGATAGACTGGATAAAGAAAATGTGGCATATACACACCATGGAATACTATGCAGTCATAAAAAAAGGTGAGTTCATGTTCTTTGCAGGGACATGGATGAAGCTGGAAACCATCATTCTCAGCAAACTGACACAAGAACAGAAAACCAAACACTGCATGTTCTCTCTCATAATTGGTTGTTGAACAATGAGAATACATGGATGCAGGGAGGGGAACATCACACACTGGGGCCTTTTGGAGGTTGAAGAGGGGAGCTAGGGGAGGGATAGCAGGGGGTGGAAGGATTGGGGAGGGCTAATATTAGCAGAAGTAACTAATGTAGATGACTGGGGGATGGCTGCAGCCAACCACCATAGCATGTGTATACCTATGTAACAACCCTGCACGATCTGCACATGTACCCCAGAACTTAAAATACAATAATGAAGAAAGGGCATGATCACTGTTTTTTGGTCTGCTGTAGGTCTGATCCATTACAGCTTTCTGAATCCCAGCAAAACCATTACGTCTGAGAAGTATGCTCAGCAAATCGATGAGATGCACCAAAACCTGCACCACCTGCAACTGGCATTGGTAAACAGAAAGAGTTCAATTATTCTCCATGGCAATGCCCCTACATATACCACACAACCAGTGCTTCAAAAGTCGAATTAATTGGGCTATGAAGTTTTGTATCACCCCCTATACTCATCTGACCTCTCGCCAACCGACTACCAATTTTTCAAACATCTCCACAACTTTTACCAGGGAAAATGCTTCCACAACCAGCAGGATGCACGAAATACTTTGCAAGAATTCATCAACTCTCAAAGCATGGATTTTTGTACTACACGAATAAACAAACTTATTTATCGTTGCCAAAAATGTGTTGATTGTAATGGTTCCTATTTTGATTGATAAAGATGTATTTGAACCTAGTTATAATGATTTAAAATTCACGGTCTAAAACCACAATTACTTGTGCAACAGAGAGGCTGGACTTTGATACACATAACAAAGTTTCCTTGGTTGGGCATTAACCATTCTTAGGGTTTGGACACTCTATTAAGTCCTAGGCCTGGCCCACATGATTTTCTACACCCTAGGCTAAAGAAAATTGGCACTTGTACTTTGCGCAAGGTTGATTTTAGTCTTCCTTAAGTAAGAACTAAGTTAGTTTTGCTTTAAGTCTATTTGAAATGCAAATACATTTTCTAAACATTTTAAAGCTATTGTGGATCAAAACTGTGTGAAATTTTTCACATGCTTTAAATTCTAGTCACATACATATAAATCTGGTATGGAAATAGATAATGTTTTTTGTTTTGTTTTATATTTATCTTTATTCAGTTATAGAAAACAATCTTGTTATCAGAGAAGCGAGATGGTAGACTATAAAAAGATGGAGAAGACTTTAAAATATCGTATTGAATTGATTATAGGACACTGTAGGTCATCAGGCATTGTTCCAACTCACTCAGATATAAGGGAAAGACAAACTAGATTTTATCCAGGATTAGAGTTTAGTCATCTATGAAAGAATGAAGGTTTCACTTGAAAAGTGCAGGTGAGACAAAGCAGGCTAATGAGGAGAAGAGAGAGGTGCCTCAGAATAAGAAGTATAATGAAATAGCATTTGGGGATAAAAATGATTAGGATGGTATGCAAGTAATAGATAACAAAATTTTAAAAATACTTATTGAGTACTTCCTGTGTGCCAAGTAATCTTCTAGATCCTTTAGTTAGAGAATCCACATACAGATCTCCTTAGGTAGATTACATTCTGGTTGGTACGGGGATGGGGAGAGACATAGATAAATAAATACTATGACCTTTATGAGACGGGATAATGTCTATGAACCAGTGATTTTTTATTTGCATTTTTGTAAAATATCTTTGTTTATCTTTTTATTTTGAAACATTCTGAGTTACTATATTTAAGAGATCAGTCTTGTGTGCAGCATATATTTATTTTTCAATCAATTCCAACAAATTCCAACCATCTTTGCTTTATAACTGTGTTTATATCTTAATGTAAGTACTCACATATTTGGGTTAAATCTGTCATATCAATATTCATTTTCTATATGTCAGAAATGGTTTTGTTTCTTTCACTTTTTTTGCCTTGTTTTTGATTAATCAGTTCACTTTTTTCTACCTGTTTGGTATTCATTTAGCAATTTCTGAAAAGATAACAACAAATGACGTTGTCTTATTACAAAGCCTACCTTATGTTGGCATTTTTACTGTGTTCTCAGTAATGCAGGAAACTTACAACATTATATTACATTTCTTCCTTTAATGTTTGCTGATCTGTCATTGACATGTCTTTTATATTCATTGCACATGTAGTTTAAAACTCACCATAAATTCATAAATATTGTTTAAAAATGTCAGTATTAATTTATACTTCTCACATATTTACACTTTCTGGTGATTTACATTCTTTATTATCACATTTCTATCTGGAACATAATTCTGTCTAATGAGATTTCCTTATTAGTCTTACTGCAAGTTTTGCTATTTTCTCAGATTTGCTCATTATTGCAAATGCCTTTATTTCATTTTTATATCTCAAGTATATTTATTGCATATAGAATTCTATTTCAAACTTATTTTTTGTCACCACTTTAAAGATATGATAGCAATTTCTTTTGCCTTTGATCATTTCTTGAGAAGTTAGGTCCCAGGCATTTATTACTACTTTGAAGATAAATTGTCAATTTTTAGCTTTCTTTTCCTTTCCTTTTCTGTTTCTTTTCTCCTTCTCTTTCTCCTTTTTTGACAGTCTCACTCTTTTGCCTGGCTGGCGTGTGCAATGGCATAATTTTGGTTCCTAGCAACCTCTGCCTCCCAGGTTCAAGCAATTCTTGTGCCTCAGCCTCCTGAGTAGCTGGAGGCTACATGCACAGCCATGCCCAGCAAATTTTTTATATTTTTAGTCGAGATGGGGTTTCACTATGTTGGCCACGCTGGTCAGAAACTCCTGTCCTCAAGTGATCTGCCCCTTCAGCCTCTCAAAGTGCTGACAGCCACCACACCCAGCCTCTTGCTAGGTTTTAAGATTATTTTCTTCTTTTCTTTGGCTATCAGAAGTTTTACTTAATGTACGTTAGTGTGCTTTTCTTTGTGTTTATATGGCATGGGGTTGATAACATTTCTTTAACTTAAATATACATATTTATGTCTTTTTTTCATGCTTATTTTGGAAAATTTTGTGACACTTTCATTGATAATGATTATTTTTCTTTGAGTCATCATTCATACATATCATTCATATGCATTGGTACCCCATACATCTCTTACCTTCGTGTCTATATTCTTCCCTACTTTTCTGTGTGCTGCAGTTCTGATATTTGCTACTGGAATTCTGAGTTTTCTTATCTATTAAACCCATATAACAGCTCCTTAATTTCCTTTATGTCATTACTAATCTCTATTATCTTCACTGGCTCTATTTTATAAATTAAGTTGTCTTGATGGATTTTCCATGTTTTCTGTATTCATTATATTACTCTTAGTTATTTCAAAGCTCTTATTAAGTAACCAGCTATGCAGAATAAATGTGAGCAAATAACTTTGATCATCTCAAAGCTTATTTGAGGTTTCACTGAAACTGATCTTTGCCTTGTGTGCCCTCACATTCTGGGTACAATCCTCTCTTTTAAGCACAGAATTGCCCTTAAGGCATAGCACTATCGGGCCTAAAAGAAAGCAAGGATGTTTGCTAGGGTCTCTCTACTTCATAGCAAGCTCTGTCTTCTTTATAAAGTCAGACTTTGTCAAGCTCCAGTCTGCCACTCTTTGTTCAGCTTTTATCTCTATGATAAGAATTCGCAAAAGCCACAAGAGAATAATTGTTTTTCTTTTCTCTAATATTACAACCTTTCAAGTCCTCACTGTTTTTATGCTCTCTGATGACTTCAAATATCAGTTCCAAATGTTGTACCCAGTTTTCATAGTTGACATGTATCTCTGTGGGAAAGTTAGTGAGTCAGTCTGATACAAACTGCTCCATCATGGTTAGAAGCACAAGAACGTAGCTGACAACTTAATGGTAATACAAAGGCAACTGTGGTAATCTGACATAGAAGGAAGACTGAGTGCAGAACGAGTTATGAAAAAATGTGTACAAGAACAATGAGTTTGAAGGAGCTTTCTGTTTGAAGGCAATAAGTAAGGCCACCATGGTTAGAACAGAGGTGATAAGTTGAAGTTGTGGTACATGAATTTGGAGAAATAATCTTATAGATCTTAAAATAAAAACTAAGTTTGAATTTATTCTATATTTATTAATATGTTATTGGTAGTTTAAAAATGGGCCGATTGAAATAACATTTTCAATTCACAAGGGACTTTTGGAGTAATGAATGTCTTCATTAACTTGATTGTGACGATAGTTTTATAGGTGTATATATATCAATATCAAAATGTAAGTTGTACTTTAAGTGCAATTTATTTTATTTCAATTAGGCTTTAAGAAAGCTGTAAAATATGTACTTATAACTGGTAAATCTCTAGGTTGGTGGAAAGAAAAATATCAATCAGAAGTGTTTTGCAATAGTTCAGATAATAGATGACAGCAGCTTTGGCAAAGTGTCAAGCCATAAAAATGTTGAGAAAGTTAGATTTGGGGACAACTTTAGATACTGGGGTCAGTTTTAGATAATGACATAGGTGAATGCCATTTATTCATTGAACATATATTTAACTATAGCTTATTTTGTGCTAGCCTAGTTTAAGATACTAGAAACATATAATCCACCATAACTTTCAGGGAACTTTTGCCAGTTGGTAGTTATATAATAAATCTTAATCAGAATTACAGAGAATGACAATCAGAGAGCTGATTTCCAACACTGAATTAAATAAAATGCAAGTTTGGCCAGGCACGGGCTCACACTTGTGATCCCCACACTTTGGGAGTTTGAGGTGAGTGGATTGCTTGAGGTTGGGAGTTTGAGACCAGCCTGGCTATCATGGCAAAAACCCATCTCTACTAAAAATACAAATATTAGTTGGGCATGGTGGTATGTGCTGATAGTCCCAGCTACTCTGGAGGCTGAGGCAACAGAATCGCTAAAACCCAGGAGATGGAAGTTGCAGTGAGCTTATATTGCCTCACTTCACTGGGGGACAGAGCGAGACTATGCCTCAAAATAAATAAATAAATAGATAAAAAATTTAAAATAAAGTAAAATTCAAGCAAGTGAGAAATATTTACTCAATAAAATTATTAGAAAAATGTTGGGAATGAGACACAGTTAGAGGATACATAAAGAAGGACTTTAAAACACACCTAACTACCACAATGGTCACAGGAATTAAAATCAATGAAATAGCATTAGCAGTAATATTATTTTCATGTAGCATATGTACTGTATTATATGTAAAGGCATGTTCTTCTTGGGTCTATGGTAAACTTTATATAAGTCAAGAAAATAGCAAATAATGTGTGCAAGAGTCCCTCCTCTAAATCTTAAATAAGTATGAGTGAAAACCATACACAAAACACAAAGAGTAATCTATGTCATTATTCTGTTTTCCATGCCCTTGATGTGACAGATTCTAACAATAATCCTGAATTAACCAAGGAGTTTTCAATATATGTGTTCAATTATTTTTATCTATATTTAACATTAGCCTGTTGATGTCATTCACTTTAAAGAGGCTTCGCCTGGAGAATATTTGCCAGTATATCATGGATTTTCATATTTAGTTTTTATACTTTCTATACTAGATGCAATAAATTATGGGTATTGTTTTATTCACACATGACTGCTTTGCAATTCAAAAGACCTTGACAGCTCTTTAGAATTACAACAAAATTCATCATGGAGACCAGATATGCATTGCTTTATTTCTTCAAACTGTCAGTAAACCATTCCACGTAGAAGGGAACATACACATAAATACATATATTAAATATAAATTTACTTTAGATTAAATCTGTGGGGATATGGAAAAATGGTGGAGTAGGATCAAGGACAGAGTTTGAAACAACAACTCCACAGCTAACATTATCCTGAACAGGGAAATGCTGAAATCTTTTTCTGTAAGAACTGGAACAAGGAAATAATGCCCAGTCTCACCGTTCTTATTCATCATAGTACTGGGGGTCCTAGCCAGATGAATTATGCAATAGAAAGAAATAAAAGGCATCCAAGGTGAAAAAGAGGAAGTCAAATTGTTCCTATTTGCAGATGATGTGATGGGGGCTAGGGAAGAGATAGCATTAGGAGAGATACCTACTGCAGATAATGGGTTGATGGGTGCAGCAAACCACCAGGGCACATGTATACCTATGTAACAAACCCGCACGTTCTGCACATGTACCCTAGAACTTAAAGAATAATTTTTAAAAAAAGAACAAAAAAGAGAAACCTAAAAATTCAACCAAAAAAACTCTTAGAACTGATAAACAAATTCAGTAAAGTTGCAGGATACAAAATCATCATATAAAAATAGTGAGCATTTATATGCACAAACAGTGAACTAGCTGAAAAGGGATTTAAAAAGTAGTCTCATTTACCACAGCTAAGAAAAAAGAAAAGAAAACTTAGGAGTTATTTAACCAAGGAAATGAAAGACATCCACAAGGAAAACAACAAAATGTTGATGAAAGATATTGAAGACGATAAAGCAAATAAAAAAAATTCTATGCTTATGTATTGGAAGAATTAATATTGTTTAAATGATCATACTACCCAAAGTAATCTACAGATTCCCTGAAATCCCTGACAAAATACCAATGACATTCTTCACAGATGTAGGGAAGAAAAATCCTAAAATTTTTATGAAGCCAAAAAAGACCCTGAATAGCCAAAGAAATTCCTGAGCAAAAAGAACAAAGCTGGAAGTATCACACTACCAGACAACACACAACAAAGCTGTATTAACTAAAACAGCATGGTACCAGCATAAAAAGACATATAGATTAATGGAACAGAGCAGCAAACACAGAAATTGTCCACTTACCTACAGACAACTGATTTTAGCAGAGTTGTCAAGAACATCCCTTAGGGAAAGAACAGTCTCTTCAATAAATCATACTGAGAAAATTGGATATTCATATGTGGAAGAATGAACCTAGATCCTCACCTCTCACTCTGTACAAAAATTACCTCAAAATAAACCAAAGACCTAAATATAACACCTGAAACTAGGAAACTATTAAAAGAAAACACAGGAGAAATGTTTCAAAACAAAGGTCTGCGATGATATTTTATGGGTAAGGTCTCAAAAACACAGTTCACAAGAACAAATGAGATTATAACAATCTAAAAAGCTTCTACACAGTAAAGGAAACAGTAGAGTGAAAAAGCAACCTCCAGAATAGGAGAAAATATTTGCAAACTATCCATCTGACAGAGGATTGATATTCAGAATACACAAGAAAGTAAAACATCTCAACAGCAAAAGAAATGAAACAAATTAGATTGTAAAATGAGCAAATGATCTGAACAGACATTTCTCAAAATAAGATACACAAAAAGTGGGTGGAGGATAAGAACAGACACTTCTCAAAAGAAGACATTTATGCAGCCAACAAACATATGAGAAAAAAGCTCATCATCACTGGTCATCAGATAAATGCAAATCAAAACCTCATTGAGATACCATCTCACGCCAGTTAGAATGATGATCATTAAAAAATCAGGAGACAACAAATGCTGAAGAGGACGTGGAGAAATAGGAATGCTTTTACAGTGTTGGTGGGTGTGTAAATTAGTTCAACCATTGTGAAACACAGTGTGGCAATTCATCAAGGATCTAGAACTAGAAGTACCATTTGACTCAGCAATCCCACTGCTGAGTATATACGCAAAGGATCATAAATCATTCTATTATAAACACACATGCACACACATATTCATTGTGGCACTGTTTACAATAGCAAAGACTTGGAACCAACCCAAATAACCATCAGTGACAGATTGGACAAAGAAAACGTGGCATGTGTACACCATGGGATACTATGCAGCCTTAAAAAGGATGAGTTTGTGTCCTTTGCAGGGACATGGATGAATCTGGAAACCATCATTCTCAGCAAACTGACACAACGACAGAAAACGAAACACCACATGTTCTCGCTCATAAGTGGGTGTTGAGCAATGAGAACACATGGACACAGGGAGGGGAACTCACACATCGGGGCCTGCTGGGGGGTGGGGCTGGGGAGGGTTAGCAGGGTTGAGGGTATTGGGGAGGGATGACCTTAGGGGAAATACCTAATGAAGATGACAGGGTGATGGATGCAGCAAACCACCAAAGCTTGTGTATACCTGTGTAACAAACCTGCACGTTCTACACATGTACCCCGGAACTTAACGTATAATAAAAAATAAATGATTACATAAAGACATACAAATGGCCAACAGATATATTTAAAAAGTTCACTATCACTGATCACCAGAGCAATGCAAATCCAAACCACACAGAATTATCATCTCACCCTATTGAGGAAGGTAATTACCAAAAAGGCAAAAAATACCAAACGCTGGTGAGGATGTGAAGAAAAGGGAAGACTTATACACTGTTGGTTGGGATATAAACTAGTACAGCCACTGTAGAAAAAGTGTGAAAGCTCCTCAGAAAACTACAGCTGGGACTACCACATGACATAGCAATCTCACTACCGGACATTTATCCAAAAAAATGAAAATCAGTGTGTTAAAGTGTTATCTCATCCCCCATCTTTATTGCAGCCCTACTGACAGTAGCTACGACACAGAATCAACATAGTATCTAATAACAGATGAGTGGATAAAGAAAATGTGGTATATATACACAGTAGAATACTATTCAGCCATTAATAATCGAAATCCTGTCATAACGGCTACATAGATAGAACCGGAGGACATTATGTTAAGTGAAATAAGCCAGGTACAGAAAGTTAAATGCTGCATGTTCTCATTCACATGGGGAAGCTAAAAAAATGTTGATCTCGTAGAATAAAAAGTAGAATAGAGGATACTAGAGTTTGGAAATGGTAGGGAGAATTGGGAGAACTGAAAAACATTTATTAAAGCATACAATATCATAGCTAGCTAGAAAGAATAAGTTCTATTCCACTATTTATGACTACAGTTAACAATAATACATTACATAGTTTCAAACAGCTAGAAAGAGAATACTGAATGTTTCCAATACAAAGAAATAAAAAATGTTTGAGATAATAGATATGTTAATTATGGTGATCAAATCACTATACCTATGTATTCAAAGATCACTACCTCATCAATATGTACAATTATTATATATCAATTTAAAAAATAAATTTAAAAAATTTTAAAAGTAATAAATGAAAAAGTAGTAAAGAAACATAATTATAGTAAAATTTTGTAATGTTTTACTTTGCAAGTAGTTGTAGACAATGGGAATTTAAGATACTTATTTTATGTTTTTATGTTTCTCCTTAGTCTTACGAGACCAGGAGGTTCCTGTGCTACTTCAACATAGTTCTCTGGCAATGTTGGAGTCAGAAAATGTGATAATTTTTTAATAATTATTATTGTTTAAATATAAAAATAGGAATGTTAATTTTAGTAAAATCAGCAAGATAATTAAAATAACGTTTATAGACTCTTATTAAAAGAGGAAAATGGTCTTTAAAATTAACGAAGGGTAAGCTTCATTCTTCTAAATGAGAAAAGTCATAAGTGATAGCAATTAAAGTATATATTCATTCTCTCTGCAGACATTCAATTGCTCCAAAGAAAAGAGATCTGCCTGGGAGTTAAACTGCCTATAGATCATCCTCAGGAGTGTCATTTTCCCTTCATCCTTCCAATCAATTGTATAAATAAAATTGTTAACAATTATCAGCACAGCCGGTTGTATACCACTGTCAAATCTGTAGTCATTTTGCTGTTTCAGTTTCTGAGCTCTGAATTCTTGTTCTTTCCAAGTTTTAGAAAAAATATATAATGTTTTTTTAGGTTAAGAATGCAGATATATTATTAAACTCCTTATCTGACAATTAAAAAATAATGACTTGTTATTATTTGTTAATTTAATTAAATCAAGGCGAGTAATTGCCAATATCCAGAAAATTGCCATGGTTTCAAAGGTTATAGAGAACTAATGTAAACCTTTGGGTGAGGCCTATTACATACATTCCCTAGATAAATTATGCCTGGATCATTAGTCTATAGCAAATTTGTACATACCATAGTTTGTAAATTATCTTAATATGTATTTAACAAAGTTAAACAATTTTATCTGGTACTATGGATGACTGAGAGAATATAACGTAGGAAATAAACACAATTTCTAGGCAAATTCATTTCCAAATAAAACTTGTGAATAAAAGTCACTGAGCTGATTGAGTAAAAATGTTCTTTTTTTAAAAAAATGTATTTGGAATATTATAGTCACTTGACTGAATTCTATTATTAAGTGTTTCAATGCTGCTTAGGCAGATGGACATCATTTCCCTTCATTCATATTGATTGTTCTAGAAGGTGACTTAACCGTAGAATACATGCATCCTAATATTGCATTTTGTCCATTTGTTTCTAATATTTAGTAGAAATTACTGAACGAAAAGTTGAGAGAACTGTCAAATATTTTTCTTTACCTGAGGATTCATTTACCCTTGCCATTCATCATTGGGTAATGACTATTTAATCCACGAAATATGTGTTGGAAATTGTAACCTAATCAGCATGATAGAACTAGGCTTGGGATTTTCTAGCATCAGAAAAGAATTTAAATAAAAATTTTAAAATAAATATCAAAGCTTGTAAAATTCAGTGTTATTTATATCTTATATTATGTCACTGGAATTTTCTTAGGCTTCCTATATTTTTATAACTTCTTTTAGATAACCCATTTTTGAGTGCTGGAAATAAAAATGAGCAAAGTATGTTTGTATTATCAATTTTTATTTATCTTGGATGTAAATGGTAGATAAGGGCACTATGAAAAAAATAAGTGATAACCAGGTCATGTGCAAGAAGTATGACTAGAAACAGGAAACTTTCTTTAGTTTATTTTTCAAATAGTCAAAACAAGGTATCCAGTCTTATTTAGACATTTGAATACTTTCAAGAACAGATGTTCATCATCAGAGGGCTGAAAAAAATGTCTGAATTATCTGAATAATATAATGATTCATGTGTATTAAATGGAAAATACTGAAATGTGTAAAGAAACCTTTTCATATAATGAATAATTGGGGGAATTTTTAAACTCTCACACACCCTATAACAAAGAGAAAACACTACGTTGATTTTGTATCTATATTCTAATAAACAATCTATATAAATATAAACATGGTGGGGTACCAAAAAACATAATCAAATCCTATATACATCTACTAACATAGGGTGATTCCAAACATACGTTATGGTCTGTATCTAAACACTTTTATGCCTCAAATTATTATTACAATTTTGGCGACAAAAATGATAGGAAGACACCAGTAGATATGCAAAAATAAAAGATTGCTTTATATAATGATAATACTGATAAATTATAGTAATAATAGAAGCTAACATTTATGTAGTGCTTTATCTGTATATGACACTGCTGTAATCATTGTTAATGATAGTATATCTAAGCCTCAAAATAACTATAAAAATACACATTATTAGTAGTAGTAATAACCATTGATAGTATTAGTAGTAGCATTCGCATTTCATAGAGGAGAAAACATTGATAAAAATGCCATATTATCTGGGTAAATAGTTACATCGTTTAGTAGACACATGTATTTTTGTTTTTTATTTTTGTTTTGGAGGTTCGAGTCCCTTTCTCGTAAATTCCCTGGGAAGCACACATGTATTAACTGAAGTGAGAATTCCACCAGCTGTTTGTAAGAAGTTCAACCTGTGTCTTTCCTACAGTGTTAGAGAGAGGGTGACTTTGTACTCCTGTGACTGTTGTGAGAGGCTTTGGGGGAGTCTCACTACTTTCTAGCCTGGTGGAAATGTACAAGTCATAATCAAGTGACCTGACTGTCCATCATAACTACATGCTGCCCTAGGAACATGTAGTCATATTTATTTTCCTCCCTAGCATGAACAGTTGTCCAAATCAGTTCAGCACAGCCTAAAGCGAAGACTGCAGGCTGGATTGTTGCAGGTCATTTCCAAACCTCATTGCGGTATGACATTTGCAACCTGGGACAGATTTCCAGTCTGCCTTGTATTCCTATACACCCAAAACTGAAGTCCTGCCATTTCATTCCCACTTCCTGCTGCACTGGGCCCGTCACACAGTCAGCCTTTTCCAGCAATTGCTGAAGCATCGTGTCCTTCGTTTAAATTTCTTCCTGCTCTCTATTTGGGGTTGTTTCCTCTTGTCTTATTGGGAGAGATCTAATTATCTAATTATTAAGGATATAGCATGCCCTTAATTACTCAGGCAATTTCTTCTTTGTCTTCCCATAGAACTTAAAATAATTGCATCCCTTAACAAAATGAATTGTAATTATTCCTTCAGGAGTGTCTTTCTCAATAACTAGAATAGAATCTCTTCAAGAAACAAGTCATTTCAAATTGCTCTTAGTACTCTTGATTTTTTTTTTTTTTCTGAGATGGAGTCTTGCTCTGTCCCAGGCTGCAGTGCAATGGCTCAATCTCGGCTCACCGCAACCTCAGCCTCCCGGGTTCAAGCGATTCTCCTGCCTCAGCCTCCCGAGTAGCTGGGACCACACGCACGTGCCACCACGCCCGGATATTTTTTGTATTTTAGTAGAGGCAGGGTTTCCCCATGTTGGCCAGGATGGTCTCGATCTCTTGACCTCGTGATCCGCCCGCCTCGGCCTCCCAAAGTGCTGGGATCACAGGCGTGAGCCACCGCGCCCGGCCGGTACCCTTGATTCTTACTGCAACTTCTGGCATATCATAATTTGTTACTAAATATTTGGCTAGACATTTTATTCATAAATTATATATGTAAGCATTATAGAAAATCCACTAGAAATTCAACTGTCATGAACCAGTATATTATTTCATGATTCCATATACTTTGGTGAAAGTTTGGAGGTCTTCAATTTATTTTTTATATAAAACATATTTGTTTCTATTTAATTTTCATGATAGCAATAAGACAAAAGAAAACTATGTCATTTTTATTGTGTACTAAAAATGCAATGCCTTTAAAATGTAGTACATATTGACTATTTTAAAATTTGGTTGGATCTTTAAAATTTTTTAATTGCAACAATCAGATAACCATAAAACATGGCAAGAGAACAATCATGAATGACGTGACCTCAATCAATTTGACTACAGGTGCAATATCTCCCATGCTGACTCCATAAAGTTTTACTGTGTGAATATCCTTGGGAAATTTAAAATTTTTTTAACAACCACTATTACAGACCTATAAAATACCAAATAGCAAAGTCTATCAGGAACATTTTTCTGTTTGTTTAAATCCATCTCTTCTCCTGATTATTGCACAAAATTATCACCCTGACTTATTACACTTTCTAATAATTCTATAGCAGTAGAAAAAAATCCTTCCAGTCAAAGTTTAATTTTTTTAACTTCCCTCAAGTACCTGACCTAGAAAGACAGGATATAATTCAATGGCATTTCTTCAGGCTGATCCACTGGAGTAACTGGAGTTCCCTCAAGGGAGTGCCCAGACTTTTTAGAGATGCGCCAGTCATTATTCCATGTGAAGGAGCACTAAATCCCAGGGTGATCAATCCAAAGCATTTATTGGGGGAACTTACTGAGAGTGCTACAGCACTTATTCCCAACAGTCAGCAAAGAAAGGGATGTTTTACATAGGTGGCTTGATCCGAGGGGCTGAGGGTACGGAATGTATATGAGAGTTTAAGGAATTTACTTATGGCAGTGGCTAGTTTCTTTCATTGTTTGGGGTATCATTCTAGACACCTTTCTAAGTGCCTAGGAGTGTTCAAGACTCCAGCTTGGGTTAAAGCCTGCAGGGAAATTCACACAACTGGTCCAGTCACAGAGAAGTCAAGTCACTCTGTGTTCCTCAGTCAGGACAAGAGAAAAAGCGGGGAGACCTTGGAAAGCCTACAAATAAGTAAGAATCTGGGCTCAGTCGTAACACAACTTACTTTCAAATACTGAATTCTGTAGACTCTTTTGAAAGATATAATTTTATTCTCTATAGGTGAAAATGATACCTTTCCTGTGTTATTTTGAAAATTAACAGTAGTAAGTAATGTTAATTGAGAACTTATATCATTTAATTCCATATTGACAATAATCCTGTGCAGATGGCACTCATTACTCTCATTTTACAGATGAGAAAACTGAGGACTTCAAGGTTAAAGCAGTATGTTCAAGGTAATGTAGCTAATAAAGAGTGGATGTGTGATAAATTCAGGGCAGTTGAGCCTGAGTCATTTTTAAATTGATGAAAATTATCTAGTAAGCATTATAAAATAATTGTCGTTGGCACTGTTACTACTGAAACTAGCCTATTTACATTGACTACACTCAATAAGACAACATAACAAAGGATCTTTCTTCTTCTTCCACTACTCTGCTCCATTGGAACCTGCCTTCTTGCTTTTGAAAGAACATTGGGACAGAGGTGTTTCGTATCTGTATAAGAACTGAGAGTAGAGCTTTCCCATGACAACTGGCTTTGCCCACAGTGGCAATGCCCTGTCTTCCACCCCGGCACACTTGGCTCTGCTCCCTGTGCTGCAAAACGGCTCCGGTGACTGCACCCACAGATGCCGCCTCTGCCTGATCTCCTTCTCCCAAGCTGGCCGCTGTGCAAGACACTCTGGACCCCAGCTTCTCCTTCCCTGAGCAAGTGTGAAGAGCCTTCAAAGTACTGTAGAAACACATTCACCAAGACAACTCCGGCTGTTCTTCACAAAGCCAGCCATCCAGCTCTATCTTAGGGCTACAAACACACAGCTGATACAGAGTCCAGGACTGTTTATACTGTCTCCAAATGGCAATAGTCCTGGAAAACAGCTGGATGAAAGGATGAGGACCACGAGGTGGCATTATCTGTTGTCCTCATTTCCGCAGTGATTCATGTTCCATGTATCTGTGCTCAAAATGGGTCAGCCTGAGCTTGAAGGCAAGTCTCAGACTCACACATAGTGTTTGAAGCCACTGGAGATTCTAGTGCTTGTCCTTGGGTGGGTTATTCACAGTGATTTTTTTTTTATTTCAGGTCATTGAACAGGTGACACTGGTGTCCTCATTCTCAAGGTCCTACAACCCGGTGTTTGGCCAGATGGAGGGTTCAGGGTAGTTTTATTAAACTCTTTACTTACACTTCCTGAGATGATTTTAGAATAGACCTGCATTTGTGTTTATGGAATGTCTCTCATCAAAACTATATATATATATATAAAACTATATAGACATATACACATATATATCCACACACATATATATATTTATGTCTGTGTGTATATCCATATATTTCAAGATAAACAATCTATGGTTCCTTTAGAGCTTTGCACCAAGTAAAATGCTACAGATGTATAAGGTGCTGCCCTGATGACAAGGTGCTGATGGCAATATCTCTGAGGTTTAAAAAAAAAAAGATCCAATGGATTCCAATACTTTTATCAGATCATTATCATTTGCCACAATATACAAGCTATCAGACCAAAACCTCAAAAGAAAAAGAAAACCATGAGCACCATTGTCCATGAGCAGAGTTTATTTTTAGTGTTTTTGCGATGGAAGAAGTTTATGGTTGTTGTTTTTGCGATGGAAGAAGCAGATTAGAATTTTCAAGTAGTCAATGAATTTCAACCAGCTTGTCTGGCTACATCATTCTTGTCATCTTAATCAAAGATCCACTGGTTAGCCGCAGTAACCACTTCTAGGACTGACTCAAAACGCCTAACACCTCCTTGTTTTTTACCAGAGTGAAAGTGAAGCTTCATGACCCAAAACGCCTCTTTAAGGCCTGTACCTCTCTTCTCACATAATCATTACGTGAATAAAAGTGTAATGCAAAAGAACACCTGAATTATAAATTTGATTTTTTTTAATTATTGAGGGTACATGAGATTACTACGTTATTATTTATATGTTGGTTCCTTAAGTGTTATGTTTGCAAATCATAAATTTCTTAAGCATATTCATGTTGGGAAAAACCTTAATGTGAGGTTCAAAAAAATCCTTTCTTAATAAAATATATGAGCAGTTTTATTTCACAATAGCTGATTCATGGTGATCTACCTGATAAGCATTATGTTTCTATATATCAAGGGGAAGGGCTGCAACGGACAAACACTTTTTTAATGTATCATGTTATTAGTTTCTATGAGCTGAAGGCTTAAAACATCTAAACATATTCTACATTTGTTTGAAATTTTTGACTAAGAAAGATAATATTCTTTATATTAATTAGACAAAAAAAGAGAAGGCATCGTTTTGAAGAATTTATATGAAGAAAATTTTATATTCTGTGGTAAGTTAACTTGAGGAAGGTCATTTGATCAATGTATAGGTATTTTTTAAAAATCAAATATAAATTCAGTTTTAAACTAAAATCCAAATTAAAAGTTATACTCCATTCCTCTTTTTAACTCAGGCCTGATAAGCAGCATGGCAGCCATCTCTGGGAAAGAGCAGGTATTGCCTATATACTTGCATTGCTCAACTGTGCGTCCTCTCCCTCTCTCCTTGATTTTTGCTTATGTTACTTAAGGTCAGGCAGAGAGAGTGCAAAAGAGGAATATCAGTACACACCCAGGCATGTGTGAAGGGATCTCAGTCCCTTCCCAGAGAAGTCAAAATGGCCAGACACTCAATAATGTGGCCTAACTGGTAGTATTTTAGCTACAATTAGTACTCTCTTTAAAAAAATTTTTTTTGTTGTATAGGTAAAAAATAATTTGAGAATAATACTACTGCATGGATAAAATTTTCAATAGTTTTATAATTTTAAATAATACAGAAACAAAATGTATGAATATTTTGGGTGAAATGTGAATAAATGGCCTTATGTGTATAGTTATATGTTTGCATAGCATAAGCAGAAAAGTCTAGATTTTAATCTGTC
The DNA here is from genome assembly GCA_004027715.1 of Plecturocebus donacophilus. NCBI lineage: Eukaryota > Metazoa > Chordata > Mammalia > Primates > Pitheciidae > Plecturocebus > Plecturocebus donacophilus. Next base: position 131,572 of record PVKP010001745.1, read on the forward strand.
CTTCCCATTTTTTCTTTTTTCAATGCTGTTTTCCATGCTATCATAAATATAGAAAGTTCTGGGAACCAAAAGTTGAATAAGGAATATGCCAACTCTTAAGTTGCTCCATATCCAGAGTGGGATTAGAAATTAGCATGATAATATACACACATTCTTTTACAGATTATGAACAGATTCAGGTCTTATTGCTGTATGATATTTAGCCTGCTGCCAGGAAACCTCACTGCTCTAGTTTATTTTGCACGTATCTTATTGAATCATTTGTACAAATATGTAATGAGTTCCTACCTAGTACTCCTGTAGTAAATAGTACAATCTGTCCTCAATTTACATAGTGGTTACAGTCTTGGAAAATTCAGTGTTTACTCAAACTGTGCCAAAATATCTTGTATTAATATGTAAAATGGAGTTAGGCTAAGCAGATCTGGCAGATGTTTTGAATGTTTGACAAGGATTTAAATCTCATGTGGGATGTAGTGTAAGCCTTTGATATAGGAGGAGTTTTCATATCTTGTACATTTTCTAGCATTCCTGTCCTGAAACTACTAAATCCAAGTGATATGCTCAACAATGTCCCCATAAATTTCAGAAGTGCATTTTGTGAAGCAGTCTTTTCCTGCTTAGATCCATGATCTAATATTGATTTTTTTAATGGTCAGTAAACTTATTTTATAAGGAATGAAAATTTGAATTTGCATTTTATTATTTCCATAGGATGTTCAAGTATGTTGATTCACCTCAAACTTTTCCCATCAAAACTTCTCCTGAATAACAGACACCCCCAATGCTCAGTGGCTACCGTGGACCTAATAGTCTGTACATTTAGTCATTTAGTCCTTTTCATAATTAACTGTCACTATTCATAGGCTAGAAATTCAAGTTTTAGCTGAAATCTAATATGCCTCACTCTGAAGAGAAATTTATTTTTCTAAGCTATTAAAAGGCTTTCTTTACTCATTCATTACACACTACAGCCCTCCCTTTTATATGCACACAAAAATTCTTCGCTCTGGGAATATCCTAGAGAACTTGGTCATTCGGGGGCAGAAAGGTGCAGCAAGGGGGAAGGCAGAGTATATTGGGTATACAAGTATATTACATTTTTTTTAAATGTAAGAAGAATATGGGACTAAATGTGATTTTATTCTAACTGCTTAGGAAAACCTTAACAATATGTGTAATGTCTTCAACTTTTCAAAGGATAATCAAAACATGGCATGGTTTTGCTCTAAAAATTCAGAAGGCTTTTATAGTTTCAATAAGGTGAATTTTTTATACAAGTGGAGTTGTATTTTCAAAATCTAAAGCTCCCTAGCAATTATTTATCATGTTTAAAAATTAAACATTTTCATACCTTAGAATAAAATGTAATATAGGTCATATGCTATCAATATTTTGCTTAACCTGCGGATTAAGGTGTTTAGAGATCAAATATAGCTTCTAATGAGAGAAAATGACTCATTCAGAAAATGGAACTCATTAATAATGAAACTAAAAGGTCATAATTTTAATAAAGGACAAATTAATATTTTTATGAAACTAAAAATTACTTAGTATACCTTATTTGTCTTGTGAGTCTACTTGGAGAGGAATATACTCTATTGTTTTATAGCCATATTATCACAAAATAATTTTAATGAAACAAAGTAAAGCTATATCTTAATGTATGAGATAATTTAAAAAATTTTATGTTCTCCTGATACACTAGTTTATTTACTCTCTGAGTTGCTTAGTAGGGCTTTATGAGAACTGAATAAAGATGTGAATCAAAATTTGATTTATATTCAGAATAACTTTGTTTTTATAAAATGATTTAATATCTCAGCAATTATTTAAATAGCATAATAAATAATCCATGTATCATGTTGGATTTTCATTTATTATACTGAATTTAAGATGCTGTAACCAAATTAGTGAAGCTGAATTAAATATGTATCTTACAAATGTCCCCAATTTAAAATTTTTAATGTGCATGCAAAACATCTAATGTAAATACCATTAAACAAAATAGAATAAGTATTTCTGTAGTTGGATAGTCTTAAAGTTAAATCTATTTAAAATCAACTATGCTTAAGTAAAAATTAATCTAATAACTCTGAAAATGTAACATGTTTGAATTTAACGTTTATTTCTAAAAGTAATACATTCTCCTCAAAAATGAATCTATGATTGTTATAATGAATGCATTTTGAATTGCAAAACAGTAAGATGTTTTTCTCTTCTAGCTTTTGCTTTCCTTCATTTTATTTAGAGTGATCACAATCACATCATTTGAGAGGGCCATTTTTCTCTCTTAGTGGGTTTTATTTAACATTTCATACAGCATATTGGCTGAAGGGGCAAAGTCATTTCACGTCTCAACTACATCACTTAGTAGCTGTGTACTCTCAGCAAGTTACTTAAACTCTGTGTGCCTCAGTTTTGTTAATAGAGATCATGAATATGGATTTTAGCAATGGATGATGCCCAAAATATATTCATTTCACAATTGTGGCTTTCTTGTGCCTAGGAACATTGGGTTGTACTTCCCCAGTAAGTTTGGCGAGGAATGTGGGGTCCGGTGGGGCGGGGGGAATTTGAAGTAGTGAAATCACCAACCAAATACATAAAAATGCAGAAGAAAGTGACACTAAGTAGGATGAACAAAGGACACTTGTTTACTCTGGAAGAGCTGAACTAAATGCATGTTGAAGTATTCTTTTCAATTGTGTTTTCAAATGTATTAGCTATGGTTACATTATCACGCTTCCCACTTCTTTCTTTTTTTTTTTTTTTTTTTTTTTTGATCCTTTCACCCAGGCTGGAGTGCAGTGGCACAATCTCAGCTCACTACAACCTCCGCCTCCCAGGTTCAAGCAATTCTCCTGCCTCGGCCTCCCTAGTAGCTGGAATTACAGGTGCCCACCACCATACCCTGCTAATTTTCTGTATTTTTAGTAGAGACTAAAAATACTACAGGTGTGTGGATATGTTTCTGTGGTGTGTGGATTTGTTTCTGCATTCTCCATTCTGTTCCATTGGTTTATGTGTCCTTATTTATGCCAGTACCATACTGTTTTGGTTACCACACTTCTGTAGTGTAATTTGAATTTAGATAATGTGATTCTTCCAGTTTTGTAGTTTTTGCTTAGGATAGCTTTGACTATTATGGATCTTTTATGGTTCCATATAAATTTTGGAATTAGTTTCTATCTCTGTAGTTTGATAAAGGTTACATTAAATATGTAGATTGCTTTCAGTATTATGGAGATTTTAAAAATATTGGTTCTTTCAATCCATGACTACAGAATATTTTTCCAGGTTTTGGTGTCCTCTTCAATTTCTTTCATCAGAATTTTACAGTTTTCACTATAGAGCTCTCTCATGTCTTTGGTTACTTCACAGATATTTAATTTTATGTGTGGCTATTTTAAATTAGAAAACATTCTTGATTTTTTTCAGTTTGTTTACTGTTGGCATATAAACATGCTACTAAATTTTGTATACTGATTTTGTATCCTGCAACTTTACTGAATTTGTTTATTAGTTCTAATGGATTTCTTATCGAGTCTTTTTAAGGATTTCCCAAACATAAGATCATATTATTTACAAACAAGAATACTTTGATTTCTTCCTTTCCAATCTGGATGCTCTTTGGATTTTTCTCTTGCCTGACTACTCTAGCTAGGATTTCCAGTGCTATGTTGAATAACAGTGGTGAGAGTGGGCATCCTTCACTTTCCGTATCTTAGAGGAAAGGCTTTTCCCTATTCAATATGACACTGGTTGTGGGTCTGTCATCTGTGGCTTTTATTACGTTGAGGTATGTTTATTCTATCCCCAGTGTTTTGATCATAAAGGGATGTTGAATTTGTTGAAATATCAAATGCTTTTTCATTGTCAATTGATCACACTTATTATACTTTATTGCATTGACATGATATAGATCATTGATTAATTTGCATATGTTGAACCATCTTTGCATCCCAGGGATAAATCCCACTTGGTCAAGATGAATGATCTTTCCAATGTATTGTTGAAGTTGAATTGCTAGTATTTTGTTGAGGATTCTGGCATTAATAGTAATCATAGATATGTGTCTGTAGTTCTCTTTTTTTGAAGTGTCTTTGTCAGTTTTGGTATCAGAGTAATGCTGGTCATATAGAATGATTTTGAAAGTCTTCCTTCCTCCTCTATTTTTTGAATTAGTTTGAGTGGAATTGCTATTTGTTATTCATTAAATTTTGATAAAATTCAGCAGTGAAGCCATCAGGTCCCAGGCTTTTGTATATTGTTAGATTTTTTATTATTGATTTGTTAATTACTTTTATTAACAAAACAGATTGATTTGTTAAGTACTTGTTATTGGTCTGTTCAGATTTTAGACTTCTTCCTTGTTCAATCTCAGTAAGTTATATGTATCTAAAAATTGTCTCTTTCTACATTTTCCAATTTCTTGGCATATAGCTGCTCATAGTAGCCACTAATGATCCTGTTACTACATTTCTACAGTATTCATTGTAATGTCTCTGTTTTCCATTCTGATTTTATTTATTTGGATATTCTCTATTTTTTTTCCCCTTTGTTAATCTGGCTAAAATTTTGTCTGACCTCTCAAAAAGCAACTATTTGTTTCATTAATCTTTTGTAATTTTTTTCATTGCAATTTTATTTTAATTCTCTTCTGATCTTTATTATTTCTTTTTTTCTACTAATTTTCATTTTGGTTTGCTCTTGCTTTTCTAGTTCTTTAAGATGCATCATTAGATTGTTAATTTTTAATCTTGTTTATTTAAAATCTTGTTTATCTTGTTTATTTAGGTGCTGTCCAAGAGTCTGGAACTACAGTAAAAACCTTAGAAGTCTACCTGATATTTTATTTTCTGGAGGCTAAGCTGGCACTCAAACCACAAGATGCAATTCTAACTACTCTGCCCTCCCGCGGTTAGAGGAGTCTCACCCTGTACACACTGCCAGACCAGGTGATATCGTTTGGCTCTGTGTCCCCACCCAAATCTCATATCCACTTGTAATTCCCACATGTCAAGGGAGGAACTTAAAATCCCCACACGTCGAGGAAGGGAAGTAATTGGACTATGGGGACAGTTTCCCTCGTGCTGTTCCCGTGATAGTGAGTGAATTCTCATGAGAGCTGCTGATTTTACAAACGGAAGTTTTCCCTGCGCTTTTTCACTCTCCTGCCTTGTTGAAGAAGTTGCCTTCTTCCCCTTCCATCATGACTGTACGTTTCCTGAGGCATCCCCAGCCATGTAGAACTGTGAGTCAATTAAACCTCTTTGATTTATAAGTTACCCACCCACAGGCAGTTCTTTGTAGCCGTGTGAAAACAGCCTAATATACCTGGCCGTGAGGAGTACTACCAGAATACCAGCCCACATTTCCTTAAGGCCCCAGGTCTCTTAAGTCAGCTGTGGTGAGTGCCACCTGGGCTGGAATCCATGCTTCAGGGGGAGTGGGCTCCCCTTTGGCCCAGGGCAGGTCCAGCAATGCCACGCAAGAGTCACGTCCTGGAATAGGGACCCTAGGAGCCTGTTTGGTGTCACACTGTGGCCATGCTATTACCTAAGGTGCAAAAAAAGTGTCCTTTCTTTTCTCTCTGCTTCTCTCAAGCAGAAGGAGATTTGCCTGGTAACCTGCATAGCTGGTAATGTGCTGAGTCTCACTTGAAGCCAGCAAGTCACAGAGGCTCACATAAGGCCCTCAGTGTAGTACCTGGGATGGGGCCCAATGCGTTTCGGTTAGCAGGTGATGAATGCTTCCAGGATTAGCCCCTTACTTTGATGGCAGCATGTTCCCTTCTGGCCCTGGGTCAAGTCATGTTGTCTGGGAGCTAGTGCTTAGAGCAGGGGCCTCACACCTCCAGCTGATGCCCTGTTTTACTGTGGCTGAGCTGGTATCCTAGATGCATGACAAAGTCCTCCCTACCTTTCCCTCTGCTCTCCTCAAGCAAAAGGACGGGGTCTCCTCTGGAGCTGTGAGCTGTGCAGCCTGGGGTGAGGGAGGGGTGATGCCAGCACTCCCGTGGCTCCCCCAGCTGGCATCTCAGTATGTTGTATGCCCCTCAGCTGGCATCTCAGTATGCTGTGTGTCCCCCC